>JACXGI010011534.1:0-10839 GCA_016801175.1 Esox masquinongy | reverse complement strand
GCACTCAGCAGCAGTCCAGTCCTTTTTGTCTTTAGCCCAGGTGAGACGCTTCTGACGCTGTGTCTTGTTCGAGAGTGGCTTGACACAAGGAATGCGACAGCTGAAACCCATGTCTTGCATACGTCTGTGCGTGGTGGTTCTTGAAGCACTGACTCCAGCTGCAGTCCACTCTTTGTGAATCTCCCCCACATTTTTGAATGGGTTTTGTTTCACAATCCTCTCCAGGGTGCGGTTATCCCTATTGCTTGTAGACTTTTTTCTACCACATCTTTTCCTCCCCTTCGCCTCTCTATTAATGTGCTTAGACACAGAGTTCTGTGAACAGCCAGCCTCTTTTACAATGACCTTTTGTGTCTTGCCCTCCTTGTGCAAGGTGTCAATGGTCATCTTTTGGACAGCTGTCAAGTCAGCAGTCTTCCCCATGATTGTGTAGCCTACAGAACTAGACTGAGAGACCATTTAAAGGCCTTTGCAGGTGATTTGAGTTAATTAGCTGATTAGAGTGTAGCACCAGGTGTCTTCAATATTGAACCTTTTCACAATATTCTAATTTTCTGA
Organism: Esox masquinongy; assembly: GCA_016801175.1. NCBI lineage: Eukaryota > Metazoa > Chordata > Actinopteri > Esociformes > Esocidae > Esox > Esox masquinongy. The sequence goes on along the minus strand of JACXGI010011534.1, from coordinate 10,281 downwards.
GATACTGAATTTGGGGTTTTCATTAATTGTCAGTTATAATCATCAAAATTAAAAGGAATAAACACTTGAAATATATCAGTCTGTGTGGAATGAATGTATACATTATACAAGTTTCACTTTTTGAAAGGAATTACTGAAATAAATCAACTTTTGATGATATTCTAATTTTATGACCAGCACCTGTATACTTAAAATAACAACAGTACAGCTCAGATAAGCGTATTGAGCAATAAAAAAAAATTAACACGTGTACACCATCACTTGTAATCTATGTTACAGTGTTTGACTATGTTGCGGGTAAAGCTGTGCAGGCACTAGTGCTGACCTGATTCAGTCAACTAATGTTTGGTTGGTAGGCAGTTGGTCAATAGATTTTATTAGTCGAGCAGTAGCATGGTCATGTGACACCCATCTGATTCCCGCCTGCCACAGCTAACGCGCCCATTGATGAGGGCATGGGGACGACGTAATCATGAATTAAAAAAAGTGCTACTGAAATTGTTCTTGCTTTGTGCACCGCTCTATGTGAACGCAACTGTAGCCAAACATTTGTCTCTGTAGTACACAGTTCCCCACTAGTCTGGCAGTATAGTACAGGCACGTTCTCCAACATGGTGAAGTTCAGAAAGCGCATTTTCCACAGTTGCTGTCTTTGGTTCTAAAATACTAGCCTCTAGTTCATGCATTTAGTGTTTTCGGCATTCAGCAATATCAGGGCATGAGTAATGTAATATAATAGCAGCTTAATCTGGGAAGGCTGGCAGCTGCAGCAAGTCAGGTGGGGAACATGCCTTCATGTTTAGTTCCTCAGGCTTTGGGACTGCTGGTTCGAAAAGATAACTAGCTGAACGACAAAAACAATGATCTGTCCTGAAACATATGTCATCTCAATACCCCTAATATATAAGATCATTTTTTTGACGATTGTGTTTAGACCCAATCAGTCAGGCTAATTAGCTGCTATAACTTAAGTTTCCTTGTTTGCTAAGTTTGTTATCTATTATATTATTTTAATCAACTGAATTTTTATTACATTTTTTATTAAAATAGAACAAATGACTATAGACATATGGATTACTAAATCATTGGTAAGAAAAACTGAAAAGGTCATTGGTTTTTAAGATAAAGGAACAAATGTGTTGATGTGTGATGCTCTTACTAGTGAAGACAAATTCAAATGGTACCAGTAAATTGTCTGTATTGTACTATAGTAGGCATCACACCAATGCCAATCTGAAACTGTATTCCTCAGATTTATTATGTTTTTCTACATTTCTCAATACTTAAAAATAAACTCTACATGTATCAATTTCTAAGATTTTACTGTATTAGTTAAAAGAAAATCAATCTATTAACATGAAATTATTAAGCAAAAATCACTAGACAGGCAATCCATATATGTGCATATGAAATCATCTCGGATCTTTTATTTCAACTCATGAAACATAGGATCAAGCCTACATGTTTTTCATATTTTGTCCAGTGTAATATTGTGCACATTTTATGAACAATATTAAATACGCGGTTCATGTGTTGTTACGTGCATTATTTGAATAATCGAGCATGTTATGAATAGAATAATCGTTTATTACAATAACTGACAGCTACATTACTACTACTAGTTCACTCCAACGTCAATTTCATTGGATGTTTTAGCACTTCCTCTACGAGACGAAAACTCGTTGTACATCCTGAGTTCAAGGATTTGAATAACTCAACCAAGATAGCCCACATGCCGCCGTTTCCAATGTGAGGCCAATGAAGTAGTGTGGGCAGAACTAAAGGAAGTGGGGAGAGACGAGCACAAGCAGACCAGTTCATACTGGGTGCGTTCTAGCGTAGTAAAACCTTGCTCTGCAAAGCGCGCTTTTGAGGGGTGATTTGTGCATTTAATAGGCCTAGGGAAGCTACTGATATGACTCAACAAGTCACTTAACGTCTGAACAGCGCCTTAAAATTACGTCTTAAATTAACACCGTCCATTCAATGGAGACGTGTTTTTTTCCTACAGACGACATGTCCACAACACACACACGACACGAACACCACACGCCAACGTTAAGACCACACGCAAATGGCCTACAGACGACAAACTCGTCACGTATCAGTTTTACGAGTGAATTGATAATTGAAGATCTTAACATGAACGCGTGCGTCCACAACGCGTCTCCACAACGTGTTAAGTGTCGTGTAAACAGCATCATTAGGTATCGTGCAGCTGTTGAATGAATAAATTGTTGCACCTGCTATTGACTACGCTGCACAAAAGTAAACAATTTCCTCCGTTCGATTGCTCTATTTTCCGTCATAAAGCCTACTAGGGGTGCTCTCATAGGACTCCGTGGAGGTTTTCATTTTCGGAGCATGCAAACGGAAAAAGTCACGGAATCGTTTATTTTTGTGTGTTTAATTCTCATTGATTCTAATGACAAATGATCTGTATCGGTTGCTACACTGTCAAATTATTTTGATGGCTTTATTGGTGAAGGGACTTGAATTGAGTCGATAGGCTACTGTTTTAGTAGTTTCGAAGTTGAGACATCCATAGGCGAATGATCACTAACACAATAATGCTTTCTGCTCCTCGAGCGCAGATATTAGAGATCTATTCACAAATATCGAATCACCTAAACAACACACTCAGGGTTGCAGCGTCATAGGTAGATCACAATGTTTATTGTGGGTTACGATGTTGTTAAAGTCTTCCTTGGGTTATCCCACCTTCAATGAAATAGTTGCCATTGCTACAATATATTAATGTATGTATCAAATGTAGGCCTATAATTTTATTGCCTTGTACTCTGATGCCTGCATTACCACAACGAATACTTTGGGATTGCAATAGTTAACTTATGGTCCATAGACACCGCATGAAATATATTAGAACCCCGACATTCAGACTTATAGACGTATTTACAGGCATTCAGACGTATTAAACTATGTAAAACTGTCTTAAATTCACATTACTTGCAGTATCATAGAAGCAAAAAGGATGCACAATATTCTCTAAAAAAGCAAAGCTCATAATACATTTCCATCCTTAGTAATGCCAAGTTGTGAAGTCTTCCATGCCAGGCTCAGTCTTTTTCTCTACTTCTGATCATCAGCTATCAGATGTAAAACAATGTTAACAATATGTAGGCCTGGGACCTCAAACTTACTGTGCATGTTATTTCCTGCCCAGTTGGAACACATTACTCAGCTAATCATAGACCAGACTAGTAATCACTAGAATGATTTCTTCAATGTGTATTACTTAACAGCATAGGTTTGTACTGTATATTGGGGGGGGGGGGGGTCAGGGTCAATGGATACCAGGATTTTCATTCCTTTCCAGGGGGGTCACATTGACCTGCCTATAATATTGAGGGGTCATGACCCCCCCCCCCCCTTGGTATTACCGGATATAAAGCCTGCACCCTAGTTCTAAAGGACCAAAGTGTGAGAACCCTGGGGTAGTAGATAAACTAGTCATATTTTAATGCAATGTATCAATGGATAGGCATCACAACAATGTTAGAGCTTTTATCATTCTAAATTACAGACAGTAGTATGAAACGAAAATTGCCAGACTTTAAGCAAGCAAAAATATATCCCCTCATGATGTACTGACATTTCTAGAGCACCCAATCTGGCAAGTTCATGACACTATTAGCATTTTTTATTTTTTTAAATGCACATTACAAGTCTATGTCAAGACTTACACAACACAAGTGAAAGATTGTATGTACTACAGCCCTGCTCCAGAGATACTGTCCTGGTCGTTTTCATTCCAACCTCATGTATATGCAGCCTTCACTGACTGTCAAATTATTTGAAAGTGAGCTAAATTAGGGTTGGAGTGAAAACAACCAGGATAGTATCTCCAGCAAGAGTTGGAGACACCTGGCTTATGCTATTGTGAAAACAAAGGTAACATAATATTTTGTTTGATTTTGAGGTATATGAATAGGTAATTGTCTTACTGAAATAGCCAAACTCTTCACTCACGAAATACAAATGAATTAGGAAATGTAAACTTGTACATGTGTGCAAGCAAAACAAACACTTGGTCACAAATAAACCCAATGTCTGATTACTTTGAAAGTTACAATTTTTAACTGTAATAGTGATCCATGAGTGATGAAAGACACAGTTCTCCAACTCGATATCAATTATAGCATTAATATGCGCGCTACTCAACCATCACAGGTATGGCAGTACTTCCTACTCGTTCCCCTATTCCCGCGAACGTTTTACTCTACCTCTTAGGACCGCGTAGGGCCCAGTTGAGCAACAGCGCCTGAATACAAAAGGCATTCACTTTATAACACAGTCAAACCTGCCCTGCAACTATGCCCAAATACAAAACAAATACATCGGCCAAAGTGTTTTCACAATGCACTATATTAATATTATTCTCCTATACTTGGGTGAATGGGGGATACATAGGCTAGTCAAATGATCAGATCATGACATGTTGGTCATTAAATGAACAAAATCAGTATGAACAAAACTCACACATACATAGAATTACTTCAGGAAATGTCGTTATACTATCAGTTCGTTAACGAATCGCTCTTTAACGAAGCTAGCTCACAGCAATGCTAGAGCTAACAACCAAGATGCGATTCATCACTTGCTAGCAAAGCATAGACTACAAGTTAACACGACACGTTATTCAGACGTTCCATTATACACGACCATAGACGCGGAGACAGCTTCCCGAGGTTGATTAAATGCACGAATCACCCCTCATACGCGCTTGTGTTAACAGCTCAACTCGCCCTGCAATCCTTAACAATGCGATTTTACGGGTAAGTGTAAATGTACTTTTTGGGAACAGAAATCTACTGAAATCTGAGGGCGATAGAAAAAATCGTCGAAATATCGGCCTGTCCTACGATTATCCCCTCTACCGTAGGGAGGTCGTAATTACGACCTGATGCTTCAGATATAAAAAACATCCAGTGCAGGGCTATCTGTGAGGAGTCTGTCTAAAGGCGACATTAAGTTGAATTTACAAAATAAATCGTGGTGAGACCTGGACTGATCTTCAATGAACATGTCCGGCAAACTTTGATGATGACGCTAACTGGAATCTAGCTAGACAAACTAGCACAAATTGGAAAATGTACCAAATGGGTGACAAAGTACTGAATAGTTTACTACTTAGCTACCTAACTATAGCATGTTTTAACTTACGTAAAGTAAGACAAATGCTTTACAGCAACGTTAAATGCCATTTTGCGATTATTGTAAAGTGAACATAAAAAGGGCTATACCAGAGCATAAGTTCTGTTTCCAATGAAACTTGTTACACTTAGCTATCTCGTTTATTTTAGAAGGCTGTGAGGTACAGTAATTGTCTTACAGACAGACTGAGCTAGGCACAGTAGCTAGTTTCTCTGCTAGCTGAATCACGCCCATCAAACAAGCAATCTAATTGGACTATCTGGCTAGGCTAACGGTCTTGGTAAGGAACGGAGGAGTCAATTCAAAAAACATGTAATGGAACGATATTAGCAAACCAGTAAGCTTTTGCAACATTGTATTGCAAACTTTGAATAGAGAGCAAACAATTAACGTCAATCTGGTTTAAACAAGGCTAAATTATTATGCACAATTGCTAGCACGTTTGCTAACTAGTCTCGCAAATTTTGCAAGCGACGTTCGGCCGCAATGCAGGACTGTCAGGTAAAGTTTTAAATGGTAAACAGAGTGTCTAGTAATATCAACCAGTAACTGCGTGCCGATATTTGTTAATAACATTGTTTTTCAAAACTACCTACCTTATAATTTAGTGCACTAGTTTCTCTCCTGTCAAACTGGAATTCAATCCTAACCTCTTCTCCACAAGGTAAGGGTGTAAAACCTAACATGTTGATTTGGGTGAGCCACGCCTGTTACACGGTTTTCTAACTGTTTGATTGGAGCCCAAACGTTTTACACCCACGTAACCTGGAGTACACCCACATAAACAAAGTTCTCTTTTTTGATTCGTATTGGCTGGTGGGAATGATGCGCTTCTTCAATTGTTTGCCTATTGGTTCAAAATCTATTTTACATTTTTTTCACGGGTTGTTCATACGGATTGGTTCAAATGTCAACATACCATTGGTTACACGATAAGTCAGTCAGTCACTCGCGAATAGCATGTTCGGCTTCACCACATAAACACAAAAACCACCCCATTCGTGGTATGCGATTGGTCGTTTACTTTAGGGGTTTACAATGACCAAAAATGGTTACGATATTGGCGACATGATTTGTTGAAAATGATGCCAATCGACAATATGAAATTGAATAAGGTGCCCGCCCCGATGTTTGTGTGGTGAATTGTTTTATATATATATATATATATATAAAATATAATTTTGTATTTATGAATTAGATAGCTATGGCGCCGTACACTTCTATTCGAGTGTCTCTATTTTAATTAAACTGTTTTTGTGTATTTCTGCCGCAAGCTGTAGCTATATTAAATTGTTCATATAAGAGAGATAGCATCGCAGTGTTACTACTAGCTACATCCTTTCATCATTAATTATTGTCTTTAGAGGCTGATATTGGGGTACTGTAGTGTGTGCAGTGGCTAGCTAGCAAGCTATTACAATCTAGTATCGTTAGCTAATGAAAGAATACAGGGAGAATTTGATCCCTGGAAATCCAGCTGCAAGTCTGGATCACATCAAGCCATGCTGGTACTGGGACAAGAAGGACCTGGCTCACACCCCCTCCCAGTCCGAGGGCCTAGACCCGGCCACCGAGGCCCGGTACCGAAGAGAGGGGGCTCGGTTCATCTTCGACGTGGGCACGCGCCTGGGACTGTATCCTTCCCTTTTCATTGTTTAGCCACAATTTATATTTAGGTGTAAAGCGTAGCAGATGAATGTTCAACCGGCCTGGAATTTGCAATACTTTCCCCATTCTCGATTCCGTCAAATATAAACAGTATGTTTTCTAAAGCCCCGTGTCTAGTTGCAAGCGTGTTTTAAAATATTTTTTCAGCAAACCTACAAATAGTCCAGAAACACACTGTAACTTTGCCTGTTGGTGGTTTGGTTATTTGGGAAAGTTAATGGTTCTGTTATAATAATTTGTACGGTCCATTAGTCAGGTTTATCAGTAAAGTATTAATAATTATCCTCATAATTGTTACAGTAACTCTTTAGATCCTTAACCTTGTGACCAGACACTATGACACATTGGCTACAGGGATTATCTACTTCCATCGATTCTACATGTTCCATTCCTTCAAGCAATTTCCCAGATATGTAAGGATTCACACCCTGTACAACTTGTGCTTTTGACCATGTTGTTTCAAATTAGTTGAGCCCTTTACAGTGGTAATTGTTCTTTCAGGTTGAACAAGGCATCCAGTATTCATCATGTGTATATGCTTTGTCTATACAGGTGACTGGGGGTTGCTGTCTATTCCTGGCCGGTAAAGTGGAAGAGACCCCAAAGAAATGCAAAGACATAATCAAGACAGCTCGCAGCCTTCTGAACGACATACAGTTTGCCCAGTTTGGAGATGACCCAAAGGTGAGAGTTTCGCTTGGTGCCTGGGGGAAAAATGGCAGTAATAAATGCATACCATATGTTGGTACCATATGTTGGTACTAAGGAAAACCTTTCCATGGGTTTACTTTTTTTAAAGCTTCCCACTTTGGTCTTGATGTGTTCATTTGTACTTCATAACATGTCTTCTCTCACTATGCCATGAAATCCTTCACGTTAAATGTGATGCCTCTGGAATCTCTGCATTGCCATTTTTGCATACATTATTATTGGACTGCGTGGGTCAGTCTTTTAGTAATTGGAATGTCCCCCCTTATCATTTAAATGTGGAAGCTCTCAGGCCTACTGTCACAACTCACGGCTGAAAACGGAGCAAACATTTTTATTTAGTTCATTGTAAATTGCTAATACAACGTTTTGTGACCCCTGACCATGTCGTTAATTATATTTCCCTCCCTGGGAATAACGGTCTGTATCTAAAAACACTTGTTAGTTACAACATTTTTCATGACTCGGTGATTCCTGTACAGGAGGAGGTGATGGTGCTGGAGAGAATCCTGCTGCAGACCATTAAGTTTGATCTGCAGGTGGAGCACCCATACCAGTTTCTGCTCCGTTACGCCAAGCAGCTCAAAGGTACATGGATTGAGTATGCCTAATTCACACTACAGGGTGAGCTGGCCTGGCCTGGTCACCTGTTCACAGTAGTAGCTGGAACTGTGCTGAAAAGGACAACAGTAGAGATGAAATATGAACCCAGTCAGCATAGAGTCACGGGTCAACAATGTAGTGTGAATCAGGTCCTACATTTAATGTACAATAATGTAAACATCATGTCTAAGATTTAACATGGTCTAAATGTGTACTACCCCTGCACTCATACACCTCTTTCTGTTTACAGATCTGAAGTATTTCCGATCTGTTTCAGGTGATAAGAACAAAGTCCAGAAGCTAGTTCAGATGGCCTGGACATTTGTGAATGACAGGTAAGAGTCTAACTTACCACTGTAGCTTCTGACAATGCTTCTGATTTCAACAAATGTAAATTCAATCATACAAACAGTTTGCTTAAACGCCCTTAAGTCCTCTAGGCAGGGCGTCAAGTTAACATTTTGGTTCACTAGCAAATGTGCCAGGTAGATTCAAAATCGACCAGCCACTCGTTTTGGCAGCCAACCTCATCCGTTTACACCATAAAACACGAAACAAACGAGTATGCTGTGTAATGACTCAAAGAATAAAAGTATACTCTAAGCCAAAAAAAATCACAGATCGGAAATGTTCAGCTTCGCCTGAAACAAGGTGACTGTGGCAACGGAGACAACGGCCCTTCCTTGCATCTGTCTGCTGCCGCTGCTAACTGCCCAGAATCTGACTGACCTGTAGTAATTTAGCATCATTGCTAGCAGTTGCAGTCTAAATTCAAACTAATATCAAAACAAGGAAAGAATCATAAACGCTGGCTTCAAGAGATTTTCGGGTAAAAATGTATCTTGCGCTGGAAATGAATCTTTCAACATTACACTTCGGTACTGCACATGTTGTTGCTGCGCTGTCTCTCTCTCCCTATCCCCTACTGAAGAACATGCACACTCTGAACACATGGCTTGTCTGCATGGTGTGCTGGATGCATTGGCTTATTCAGACTACAAGGACAATGTGCTCTGTGTTTCCCAAGTTGTACATGAATACAATAGCACCTAGAGCTCAATAAATGTAAGAACAGTGTTGTAACTGGGCACATTACCTATATACCAAGAAAATGCAATTAATGTGTCAGACAAAAAGTTAATATCGGGAAATCTTTATTTTTTTCTTGCTGTGGCTTCTATGTTTATGCCATGCCGGAGCGCCGCGGTAAAATGAACGCAACAGAAAAACGCTGGAAATTTCAAAATTAGCTGCATTCTCTGAATGACCCGCAGACTTTTCTCAACTTCCATTTAAGCAAGAAGTGCTAGTGCTCCTCTTTGGAAGAGAAAGTTGTCATTGGTAAGCTTTATGCAGCTAGGAACCTCAGAGAGATCCAACCACTGTTGTTGCCAGCGCTAAGCTCTTCTGCATTGTCGCTGAACCCGATTTAAATACAGTGTCTAATTACCGTATCAAGTGGAGTTCCTGATACTTCAACCATTTTTTTAATGTTCTGTTCACCATCTAGATGTAGTCCTTATATGGGCACAGGTGTACTTATTCACCTGTTCAAGCTCAGGTTGTAATTTCCACTCTCCACAGGAACAGGGGCAGTGGAAGCCTATTGGCAGGGCAATGAAACACTATTGACAGGGCAATGGAAGCCGACTGGCTGGGCAATGGAAGCCGACTGGCTGGGCAATGGAAGCCGACTGGCACGGCAATGAAACTCTACTGTCGGGGCAATGAAAGCCGACTGTCGGGGCAATGAAAGCCTACTGTCGGGGCAATGAAAGCCGACTGTCGGGGCAATGAAAGCCGACTGTCGGGGCAATGAAAGCCGACTGGCAGGGCAATGAAAGCCGACTGGCAGGGCAATGAAAGCCGACTGGCAGGGCAATGAAAGCCGACTGGCAGGGCAATGAAAGCCGACTGGCAGGGAAATAGAAACTGACTGGCAGGGCAATAGAAACACTATTGGCAGGGCAATGAAACACTATTGGCTGGGCAATGGAAGCCGACTGGCTGGGCAATGGAAGCCGACTGTCACGGCAATGAAACTCTACTGTCGGGGCAATGAAAGCCGACTGTCGGGGCAATGAAAGCCGACTGGCAGGGCAATGAAAGCCGACTGGCAGGGCAATG
>JACXGI010011533.1:0-24783 GCA_016801175.1 Esox masquinongy | reverse complement strand
TCAGATGAGACCAAAATCGAGCTCTTTGGCATCAACTCAACTCGCCGTGTTTGGAGGAGGAGGAATGCTGCCTATGACCCCAAGAACACCATCCCCACTGTCAAACATGGAGGTGGAAACATTATGCTTTGGGGGTGTTTTTCTGCTAAGGGGACAGGACAACTTCACCGCATCAAAGGGACGATGGACGGGGCCATGTGCCGTCAAATCTAGGGTGAGAACCTCCTTCCCTCAGCCAGGGCATTGAAAATGGCTCGTGGACAGGTATTCCAGCATGACAATGACCCAAAACACACGGCCAAGGCAACAAAGGAGTGGCAAAAAAAAAAGCACATTAAGGTCCTGGAGTGGCCTAGCCAGTCTCCAGACCTTAATCCCATAGAAAATCTGTGGAGAGAGCTGAAAGTTCGAGTTGCCAAACGTCAGCCTCGAAACTCTAATGACTTGGAGAAGATCTGCAAAGAGGAGTGGGACAAAATCCCTCCAGAGATGTGTGCAAACCTGGTGGCCAACTACAAGTAACGTCTGACCTCTGTGATTGCCAACAAGGGTTTTGCCACCAAGTACTAAGTCATGTTTTGCAGAGGGGTCAAACACTTATTTCACTCATTAAAATGCAAATCAATTTGTAAAATGTTTGTCATGCGTTTTTCTGGATTTTTTTGTTGTTATTCTGTCTCTCACTGTTCAAATAAACCTACCATTAAAATTATAGACTGATCATTTCTTTGTCAGTGGGCAAACGTACAAAATCAGCAGGGGATCAAAAAAAATGTTCCCTCATTGTATATATTGATATATATTAAAGTTGGCTATATATATATATATATATACACACACACACAAGGTTTTCCTGGCTCAAAATTAGGCAAAGGTGGTACCCCAACCCCCACACTACCGGACGCCCCTGTGATATACTTTATATAATATGTGGCTACACACTTGAAAAAAAAAAAAGACAACAACAATGTCCTCCCTAATAGCAATCAAAATATACAAGCAATATATTTATTCTTAACATAAACCTATTGACATTTTATTTAAAAAGAAATATGAAATCACTCATCAGCTTTAGAACTAATCGCAGTCAATATTATTGTTATCTATTTTCGTTGTTATGCTATGTTCTTGTTAATATAGACTTGCATAAAAAAGAAACCGAGTTGTATATATTACAGCCTTGTCACGTTATTTTTTCCTCCATCCTTGCCTTGACGTCACATCATTTATCTCCCTATCTCGACTTCCTTCAGCTGTACTGGGCTCTGCTGCAGTCACTGATCCAGCGTCTTCACGTTTATATATTTATATTGTTAGTGACTAAAATATGTTAAATGCATCTTTTTTTACACCGTATACGCCTATTGCACATACTGTATAGCCTAATGTTTTTGGTGAATCGACAGTACATACCCTAATCGTATGGTCTTTTCACCAGTCATCTTCGTTTGTCTCGCGATCTCTCTTTAAATACATCTGTAATTCTAAGCTATAAGAAGTCACCTGAAAAGTAAAAAAAAAAATGTATGCGTTTTGAATGTAGTTTGAGGTTGTTAAGTTTTAATTAAATATTCTGACATGCTTGGGTGTAAAAGAAAACTACTGTAGGATCCACTTGTTTTTTCGACGTTACTCATCTCCGCGATGTCAGGACCCGAGTGGTCAAGTATGCGAGGTTGCCAGATTACATTGACCGTAAACTACATTCTCCAGCGATATCCCCAAACAATCGACCCGCCCAAGCCCATTAAAAATAGCCAAATTATGTAGGAAACATCCCAACTGGCAACACTGTCAATATGGAAAAGGTTTCCTCCTATCGTCACATTAGCTGCAGTGTTTCGCTGGCATTTTATATATGAGCGCAAAATCATGTTTTATCATGTGAACACAGAGATGCGGTGCGATATTTTGGGAGGCTGTCGCCTTTGAGTTTTGAATGCAGGAACAACACAGTGTATAGATATATAGAATGCTACCAGCCAAAGTGGCTAGTAAGAGTGATTGCGTTACACGCCACAGCCGATTTCTACCAGCATTTGATGGGTGGGCGGGTGCCAATGGCGAGCCCTGCATAAATAAAACACAGATATTACGTTATCGAGTCATTTTGTCACGGCATATGCATTCTTGGGGTGTAATAGTTATTATGCACCCCATGGTTATTTATATTGTGTACCGTAGATGATGAGATCCCCAAACTCTTTGCAATTTTAGGTTGTGATGCGTTAATTTCGTCAATTGTGGCACTATTTGACTGCGCAGTCACAGAGTGGTGAACCCCTCCCTATCCTCACTTCTGACAGACCCATCCTCTCTGGAATGATCTTTTAATACCCAATCATGTTACTGCCCTGTTGCCAATTGACCTAATTAGTTGAGTGTTATTCCACCAGGTTTAGTTTTTTAGCATTACACATCGGTTCCAGTCTTCAGGTGCCTCTTCCCCAGCTTTTCTGAAACGTGTTGCTGGCATCAAATTCAAAGTGAGCATGTATTTTCCAAGACAAAAAAACATTTCTCAGTTTCAACATTTGATATGTTGTCTTGGTACTATTTTCTATTGAATATAGGGTTTAAGTGATTTGCACATCATTGCATTCTGTTTTTCTTCACATTTTACACAGCGTCCCAGCTTTTTTTGGAAATGGGGTTATACATATAAGCAATAAGGCACCTCAATGAGAATATACCATGGCTAATACATCACTGTATTGCTGGATGCAAAATTACAGTCCTTAGCTGTGGTATTTATTAGCAACATACCACACCTACCCGGGCATTATTACTTAATTATACCATCAGTAGACCTCTGTGGAATAGCTTTAATACATACCTGGTCCTCACCAGGGCATAGATCCGTATATACAGGATGGACATGGCCAGCAGCAGAGCCATGAAGATGATGATGCAGAAGGCCACGTATTTCTTGGAATAGAGCGGTAGGACAGTTGAGCAGTCAGGGAGGTTGTCTAAACAGTTCCACCCCAGGATGGGCAACGCTCCCAGGGATATTGCTATGAGCCAACAGGTCCCTATGAGCAAGAACACCCTGTATTTCTTATTGGCATCGTATGGCCTCATTTTAATCATAGTCAGATGTCTCTCTATGGCTATTGCCAGGAGACTAGATGTAGAAGCCCCGAGGGCCACGAACATGCTCCCTTCACGCACAAACCACATCACTGGAGACAGATGAAATGTTTTCTCCCCTGACATCAAGAGGTTGACGATGTAGGCCACCCCAGCCAGAAGGTCACACAGAGCAAGGTTTGCAATGAAGAAGTACATGCGGTTGTGGAACTTGTGGTTCTTCCATATTGCCACCAAAACAATCAGATTCTCCAGGACTATGAAGCTGCAGATGATAAGGAATACAGTGATTTTAGCGTCCAAGAAGACAAGCCCAGTGCTTGTTGCATTCTGTCGGTTTTCCAGTTTCCCTGTGTAGTTGTAGTGGATATAAATCTGCCTATTTATCGTCTCTGTCATGGTGTTATTCCACAAATGTCCAGCAGAGGTTAGTAGAGACATGTATTTAGTGTCAGCACAGGTCTTGTATTGAGTGAGCAGCGGTGTTCCACTTTTAAAGACAGAAAACGATGAATCGGACGAAAAATGATCCGGCTTTATTTATATTCCTTTTAATTAAAAGTATGATATTATCTGGGTAGCAATATATCCGTACCTGAGGCATTCATTATTCGTTGCTGTAGTTGCCATATAAAAATGTTATTGATTTAGTTCAAACTGTCTTTCTAAATATTTATTTTTGACCACAAATAATACTTAATTACGATAAAGCAATCGCTTTAATCGTTTGCTTAATTTTAAAATGAATTAGCGCATACGAACTGTCATTACACCATTCGTTTTCAAAAAATATTTCATTTACGAAAATAAATCAAAAAGTAATCTTAATATCTCAATAAATGTATAATATTGTTGGACGTTCCAAAAAAGCTCACAGAATAAAGTTTCCTCCTGCTACTGAAACGCAATAGTCTAGCCATTCGCATACAATCAGTTGACAGGCTACCCACCATACGATGCTTTCGACTTCGACAAGTCCTTATAGATCGAAAGTTATTCCTCTTCATTCAAGCTTCTTACATTTCCGCTTGTTCTTCGTTTTAAATGTATTAACGTGGTGGTGCTGATTTTCCGTAATTTAGTCATAAATCGAGTACAACCGTAGTAACTTTTTCACCCACGTTCTTGAGTCATTAATTATTTTTTCAAATAGCTTACCAATCCTAGGTGGACGGTACTCCAAAGCACCCGACATCTTCCATTTTCTAACGGATAAAGGCACTCCCCTCCCTTCAAGAGAGGGACGGACTCGCAAACGTTTGAGGGCTGTTAACCGACAAGAAAACTGCAGACATTCATCAAATGCATAAGTTACGTACGAGGAATGTAAGAAAAAAGGGGATCAGTACTGAGTCACGTATTTTTTTTTTTACTGTTCTTTTTTCACAGTTTGTTGCAGTAGCCTATTGGTGACCATGCACAGTACATCTGTCCTAGTGGGCCTGCAGATGTATCATTACAAATGCTCATTACAAATATGAAAATATATGCCGAGTACTGGCCAAGAGACATTGGAAATCATTCTTCATAATCTGTATTTAGCATGTTTCAAAGGAGTCTGGCTTTTTGTACTTAACGCCCAGCAGGAGTCAGTAGCCTATCTGGAAACAGAGGAGAAGAATAAGGGGCCCAGGAGCCTTCAATTGAAATTCCCATCAGCTCATTTTGCAGATGTTATGATGTCCTTCAGTCCTTCTGCATAGCAAGTATTGTAATTACTGAAAATATGCACACAATGTGCTGTATACATCAAAGCAGGGGTGTAGATTTAGGGAGGGGGGGGGGTCATGACCCCCTGAATATTACAAACAGGTCACTTTGACCCTCTTGGAAAAAAGTGAAAATTCTGGGATCCATTGACACTGACCCCCAGAATCTGAAATTAAAAGCTACATCCTTGCATCCAAGAATGGTCTTTAAAAATGTTATCAATGATCTTTCTGGATACTTTTCTACTGTGGAATCAGCCTAGAATATAAAGTGCTTTTCTGGAGGTGCCGAAGGTTTTTATTGTTTTTTACAGTCATTTTTATAAATGTCTTCTTTTGTATGCTGTGCAAAATAAAGTTATAAAATAAATTATGTGTTTGTCATACCTGTTATAACTGTATACAATCTCAAATAACAGTTTTCAACCAATCAGCATTTAGGATTCAAACCAGGTTTATAATAAATTATAAATAGCCATCCATGTTTTTACTGTGTGAATGTTTTTTAACCCAAAACATCTGTATATTTTCTATCAAACAGAAAGAGCTTGAGAATATCCAAAAGGCTGTGTTCTGAAGACTTCCACACCAAACCAATCTTATAAACATCATATGGTCCAACTTTAAAATAGCCCTCTGACTGTGCTGCATAAGCGGGTTTAGCTCTGCTTTGTGGTAAAGGCGTGTAGCTCTGGTAAAAGGGAAGGAGTCACCCTCCCTGGCTATGGTATACTGAAAGGAAGAGAATGTCAGGGAAAGTAACCCTGAAAGATCTGCAGGAATACAGAGACAGACAGACAGACACATACAGGCAGAGAACGAGACAGCTTGAAAGACAGGCAGACAGACGTACAGACCAAACCTTTGCTGCTTATTCACTGTAGCTGCTTCTCTCATTGGTTGATCACCTTCAGCTAAGATTTTTCTTTCCCAATGGTCACAGACTGACTACTGAGACACAATGATTGTTGTTGTAGATTTCAGAGTTGAAGGGAAAGTTCAATGACTTGGCTGGGGCATCGCTTACTGAGTTCTGTAGGAAGGACTGCCGTGCTACATTGTCCTGCAGTGGCCCATGAGTCTGTGATCCTCCTGGCTTTGAGGACCTGATCTACAGGCTACAGGAAGGATGGGAAAGGCTGGGTGATGATGTAACACAAGGAGAAATGTAGAGAAGGATCACCAGAACACCCGGATGAATATGTTTATTATTGTATTAAAGCTTCTGAATTGAAAGATCCCTGGTTTAGTGACCTGAAAATGTTGATTCAGCACTGAAATAGTACACTCTTAGAAGTGAAAGTGCCTAGGAGAACATTTTAGATATACCTTTCTAGTACAAAAAGGCCCCTTTTGGAACCCCTATGAAAATGGCCTTTGAGGAATCGCAGTAAAGACTGTAAAACCTGGAACCTTCTTTTGATGGGATTCAACTTTGAACCTTGAAAAACATATTGAGGTGTCAGACTGTGGCATTTGGAGGCATTGGAGGCATAGCTTAATGGAGGCCTGTTAGAGTAAATTGCAATAATATTCATTATATTACGTTTGTAAACCTCAGATATCTTGAATATAATGTTAATAATATCAAAATTGCTGTTAACACTATAAAGAGGTAACAATCAAACACTTTGGGATTTGTGATAGCTCTTTAGGAACTTATGCTCTCTGTTAGCTTAATTGAAGCATTAAAATGTTTATTTTGTTCAACCTAAATATGTGAGGATAATACAAAAGATAAATACAAAACATTACATTTATTAACAAAAGAAGAATCTAAGCTACGCCCATGCTAAGCCCCATCTCCAATAAAACATTAAAAGTACCTCCACGAATTCCTCAACAGAACAAAGGTGCATATTGTTAACCACTGACTAGCAAAGGTTCTTTGAGGATCTCTAGCATTCCCTGAGTTTATTAATTAAAACATATCAATATTAATTTCTAAGTTTGATGTGCTTTCCCAAAAGTAGTAGGTTTGCATGGAAGTTTGGGCGAACTACAGATGATGCTTTAATAAAGGAGAGGCAAAATAGAGGCCACCAAACATCATCAAAAGCAGAATGCATGTACTGTATCAAACCATAATAAATAAAATACTTAAATTGAATTCCCTAATCACATGGACCAATCATTCTTTTTAACTGCCCCAGTGTGGATAAGAAGTCTGAATAATTCTGCTAAATGACTAAATGGTTGTTAAGGAAGAGGAATGCTTTGTAATCTGTTCTGTGGTTAAGTATGAATTGTGTAGCCTAGTCTCTGATCCAGTTGTGATGCCTGTCCAGAGTTTGTCATCAGGAATCCAGGCTAGTAATAACGGTCTGGTCTGGCGAGCCTCCAATCTCTTTGTTACGGTTACAATCACAGCTATTTCCTGTACCTTGGGATCATTGCTTGTGTACCAAATCAGACCATATTCCCTATATAGTGTACTACTTTTGACTTTTGACCAAGGGAGTAATTTGGGATGGACACACTATGTATTGCGCCCGGCAGTTATGGGAAAATCCATCATCTGTTCTGGTGAACATACCTCACTACCATTTAGCTTTAGTCAGATCCTATCTGGGAGTGATCTAGAATGACTCAAGAAATTAGCTGAGGCATGTTGATTTATGCAGACCCCAGGATCAAGTACCAAAATCAGATCTTTCCACTACTTTCCTGGTATGCTGTAGTCTGCCTGGATGGACCATTGGGTGGTGTTTGCACTTTTGAGACTATGCTGTTGGCCAGGCAAACACAATCAAGCAGGGATAAATTGTTTTAAACTACAACAAATAGTATTTTTACCCAGGTCTGATTTTGTGGATGGGAAAAACTTGAGATGTGCTGTGCAGAGTTCTGGTTGGTTTAGGTTTTAAGTTGAAAAGGATCAAAGAGGATGAAAAATGAAAAAGAGATTTGGATCCCTCAGGAAAATATGGAACCATAACTACAGTTCTGTGTGTTGGTACATTTGTTGGTTGCTAGGGGTTGCAGTGCTGTGAAGACCCACCCACGCAACTGTTTTTCCCCAACAATTGCGGTGGTTTTCTTGGATCACATCCTCTTGTCATCTTAATCAACAAGATAATAACTTGTCTCCACTCCCGCTGTACTGCACTGACTGGACTGGAGTTGATTCTACAGCTGGCACCCTTTTATCATCAATGTCTCATCTTCATACAGTCAGATTTCGTCCTTCTGGGGTGGTATTTTTTAGACTAAAACCACAGACCTGCAGCCTCTCATTTAATGTTGTGCAGACCCTTGCCTTTTCTCTTCAGAGGAGAAGCTCCTCTCCCAGCTGTGAATTCAATCCCTCATGGCAGATTTTCTTTCTTCCCTAATGGCCGTTTTCCATCATGGCACCAGTGTCCGTAGTGGTTATGTAATGTAAGATCAACACATTAGCGTCAGATCAAATCATTAAATAATACATAATGTGATCGTAAACTAATATGGGAAAACAGCTAATTTCAATCAAAACAGGATTGCAGCTGTAGCACTTTTTTTAATGGTCACATTAACTCACAGTGTGGTCTTGGGTACTGCATAAACATTTAACTACTAGCAGGGTGGCCCCACTCACAGGTCTTTTCCCCCCTTTTTAGAATTAGGTGTGTGGAACAAACATTGCTCATGGCAGGTTCGAATGAATCCTAGCTATAGGTAAAACCCAGATGAAAAAATTATACTTCTTCAACTCTCTGCTCGGGGATCCTCAAATATTTGACTTTGTTGTAGCCCCGAATAGGCACACCTCATTCACTATACAAGGGTTTGATGATTATCTTACAAGTCTAATCAGGTGCACTAGTTCTGGAATAGATCAAATACATGGAATGGCTGGGTTCCTTGACAAGACGGTTGAATACCTTTAGTTTCAGTAAATCGACAATGTTGTTATTATCAAACCAATATTGAATTTATAGGAAATAAATACAGTAATACAGATTGGAGCCAATTTCCTCCTACAACAAGACAACGACCCAAAGCACAGCTCCAAACTTTGCAAGAACTATTTAGGGAAGAAGCAGTCAGCTGGTATTCTGTTTATAATGGAGTGGCCAGCACATTCACTGGATCTCAAGCTTACCATATGGTATGTAAGAAGTGCCCATCAGGCCAATCCAACTTGTGGGAGGTGCTTCAGAAGTATGGGGTGAAATCTCTTCAGATTACCTCAACAAATTGACAGCTAGAATGCCAAAGGTCTGCAAGGCTGTATTTGCTGCAAATGGAGGATTCTTTGACGAAAACAAAGTTTAAAGGACATAATTATAATTTCAATTAAAAATAATTATTACCAACCGTGTCAGTGACTATATTTCCTATTAATTTTGCTCTATTTACTATTCAAACTAATTTCATGTATGTTTTCATGGTAAACAATGACATTTCTATGTGACCCCAAACTTTTGAACAGTAGTGTACATATTAGTATAAAAACAAGAAACCAGGCAAGCCTAGTTCAGCTGGCCTGCAATAGAAAGAGTAGATCGTGGCTATCTTCTCAAGATTCGAACCCAGGTTGCCCACATGAAAGGCTGTGTTGTTAACCACTACACCATAGACCTGTACATGTGCTGTGTGTCAGTATAGCCTCTTGACATTATATAATTTTGTCACGCATTAACATCACGCCAAATTTGAATATTTCGTTAGACACCTTTAACCATTGTATTAAACTGAGTAACGTTTCTTATTAAGTTTACCTCCAACACAAATAGTATCTATGAACTATTTGACTTTTGCCACTGGCCGTTTTAAAAGCTTATTAGCCATTTGTGAATGACATTGATACAATAACTACTATATCAATATAGGTGAGTATAACGGACTTTTTCGTCAAGTGAAAAGACGAGAAAATCATGTAGCCAGCAAAGTGTTTGTCCATCCTGAAGAAATCCTAAGACATCATTTGAAAATCCACCAGAAATAGTCGCAATATAACAGTAAACAGTTTCATTTTAGGCTTCCTGTACCTACTGAAGGTTGTAGCCAGCGAAGTTTTTGTCTATCCTGAACAAATTCTCTTTTGCCACTGGCAGTTTTAACAGCTAATTAGCCATTCATGAATGACATTGATACAGTATCTATCAATATAGGTGACGATAACTGACTTTTTTGTCAAGTGAAAAGATAAAAGAATCGTGTTGGTAGCAAAGTGTATATCTATCCTGAACACATCCTAATATCCACCAGAACTGTTTTATTTTAGGCTTCATATTATGTAGCTACACAAGGTTATAGCCAGCAAAGTTTTTGTCTGTCCTGAACCTCAGGCATAATGTGTTTTAACTGTTGCGGGAGTCAAACACGGGACCTGATGTTCCATAGCCCGCGTCTCTAACCACTACGCTATTTAACAAGGGGTAGTCAGTCAGTCAGTCAGGCCCTGAGTCAGTCAGTCTGTCAGTAAGAGACATTCGCTCTTCTAGGCTGGCTCCGCTTACAAATACGTAATATATTTTAATTACAAAATGAAAATTGTGAATCAATTACATATTAAGTGAAAGTAGTATACTGAAAAGAAATAAATATTATTAGAAAATATAGTCACTGACCACAGAATAAAGCTTTCGCAATAGCCTTTCCAGTCACCTAACCTAAACTCCGTTAGAAACCGGTGGGGTGAGCTGAAGAGAGTCCACAAGCAAGGGCTTAGATCTCTGAAGATGGATCTGGAGAGATTCTGTGTGGTGAATGGTCTCAGATCCTTTGCCATGTGTTTTCCCAACTTACCAAACCATATAGAAGACATGTGCTGTTATCTTGGCAATGGTAGATTTTTAGTTATTGTAGAAATGACATTGTGCTATTCAAAACAAGAGTCTTCGGAAGTCTTTTGCGCAACATTTAGAATATAGATTCGGGACACATAATAGTGAAGTTGTCCTTGAAAGCCACTAATGCACAAAGGCATCCTTGCCCACTGGATCACTCTGGTCACTTAGTGAGATCAACAGCAATGCATATTTTCTTGAGAAATGTGAAATGTATGTAAGCCCTGCAAAAATGACTTATTCGGTTATATTTCCTGTGCTGTCGGTTTATTTGTGCAAGCTTTCCAGAAATTTGATCTTCAAGAATTTAACTTGGAAATATGGATTGAAAAATTGTTTTACCTGAACCTAACACAAACTTATTTTCCTTGTCCTGGAATGGCATACCTTGAGCATTACCAGAACGAGATGTTTGCATGTGAAAAATGATCACCATTTGCTATAGGCATATTGTTAAAAGTATTTATTCCCATGCAAGCCTGTCTGGCAGTGAACATTAATGCTTCATGTGCATTTCAGTTTACAGCTAGGCCAGTCTATTACATGGCCCACTCTCTAAAGCATTGTTTTCATAAAGACATCCCTAATACAGACAGTTGAGCCAAGAAGAGGGGTGTGTTTGTGTAGTAAGAATACACTATGCATCTTTCTCTAAAATGTGCTGTCTTCTGCAATTTTTGTTATAATAACTGAAAGCGTACAAATGTTAATTCCTTTGCAGCAGTCCTTCATAAGCTTAACCACCATGCCTCGTGATAAAAAAAGCTTCTGAATGCATATCTCCAGTCAGATATGATCACAGCGATCCGACATCCGTGGCCATCAACCCAGTTGCATTCCAGATTGGATTTGGATGTACTCTTGAACACCTCTAGCATGAGTTAGACACTGAAATGATGAAGACCAAATCTCTGGGATCACAGTAAAGTTGTATCCAAACAGACACTGCAATTGTGTCACCTGACTGTTTTTTGAAAGGTTAGAATAAAGGTTGTTGGTCTATTTTGGCATTTTTTCATTTCAATACAAGGCGGATTCTAATTACGTGGTGTAGTTCAATCTCAACTAACACATGCATAAACTGACTACCTGTTATTGTATCATCATTAGCTATTATTGACATATGGCTTTATCAAGAGGACAGATCACATATTAGTGGAATCTCTATCTGTCTCTCGGCCAGGCTGTTTGCCTCCAGCAGGAAAGCTTACTGAACTCCTACAACACTACAGGTTTCCTGGCAAGTCAATGATTCACATTTAAAGCAATGTAGCAGATTTCTTTCAAAACGTTTTGCGGTAAAGTAAGATTGCCTTCTAGTTTGCTAATATTGAATAAACCCACTTTGGTAACAGTAGAAAATCTTGAACATTATCACATTATGCTGGCACATTAGGCTGGCTAGTCAATGCTAATGTTATGACACTTCCATATCTGTCATGTCAGTTGTGACGTGTATCAAAATGTCAGAGAATTGTTGAAAAAATGCAGAAAAAAGAGGAGGAACCCAGTTACAATGTGTAACACCTCACAACACATCAACTCAATGCAATGCCTATCTTGGACAGAGCTCCAAATGTGCTTGCTAAATATGATAATGGCTGCAAGGGTTATGGCTTGTGTCAAAGTGACATCATAATCTGATAGCTAAACTAGCTAACTACTGTAACTGACAACACCAGCTGGGAGATAATTTAATGGTGACCAATATTTCCAACTTATAAATCTCTAACTCAAACTTTTCTATGATTGTGACATACCCATTAGCTAACGTAAGTCCCTGTGATAACAACATGAATTACCTGCAGTCCTCTCAGGTATTGAGTACCAGCAATTGGCATGTTCACACTGCACCTTAAGCCCAGGGCTAATAGTCTCCTTACCCTGGACTAAATGGGATTTGAGCCCAGAGCTAAGCAAGTGTTCATACCCCCACATTTTGAAGTGGGCTGGCACCAACCTCAGCCCTGGTGGTCCTGCTCTGGAGCAGGGTTAGCGCTACATTTAAGGACTAGCCCCAGAAACATGGTGACAAAGCAACCAGTGTGAAGCGGGGTCAAGAACAAAAGCATAACACGTTTATTGTCCATACACAAAAGCCGCATTTTCACTTAATTTATATACACATGTGACGTGAGCTATTGCCAACAGCTACACAGTAACCTCGCTCTGTTTTGGTCCTTTCACTCAGCAAACTTTTGTTGTTTCAGGATACTGGCTTTATCTGAGTGAAGTTAATACCAATACCAAGTAAATCTAGGAAATATGTCTGAACACAAAAGGTTGAACTAGTCACATTCTCCACCTTGTGTTCATATTTTTACATCACCATTTTTGCCAGACCACATAAGCAGAGCTGGCCGAGAAGAGCGAATGTCTCTTACTGACTGACTGACTGACTCTTGTTAAATAGCGTACTGGTTAGAGACGCGGACCTGCAACCAATAAGTCCTCGTCACAGTTAAAGAAAATTATGCATCAGGATTTGTTCCAGATAAACAAAAACTATGCTGGCTACAACCTTCAGTAGCTGTGTTACAGTAAGCCTAAAATAAAACTGTTCACAGTTATATTGCGACTATCTCTGGTGGATTTACGAAGTACGCATCCGTGCATGCCTTTTGGGTCAGGATAGACAAAAACTTTGCTGGGTTCAAACCTTTAGTAGCTACGTTATAGTAAGCCTAAAATAAAACAGTTTATATTGCGACTATTTCTGGTGGATTTTCGAAGTATGCATCTGTGCCTGATTTTTGGGGTAATATAGGCTAGATCAAAACTCCTTGGGCAGTAAAGGAGTAGGGTTTTCCATGATTCTCTCGCCTTTTTGCTTGACGAAAAAGTCAGTTATCGTCACCTATATTGATAGTTATTGTATGAGTGTCATTCACGAATGAAAGAAAAACAAACATTTTTGTACCATGAAATAGCTTTGGCTGTGTAAAGTTCATTGTCAGTCTCACTAGAAATTGCTCACTTCTTATGACTATTCCAAGTAGTAAGTTAGATACTAGTAAGCCTATTACTGGCTAATAAGCTGTTAAAAGAGCTAGTGGCAAAAGCCATACATTTCATAGATGTTATTTGTGGTGCAGGTAAACTTAAAAAGAAACGTTAGTCAGTTTAACATAATGCTCAACGGTGTCTAGCGAAATATTCAAATTTGACATGGGGTTAATGCGTGACAAAATGAGAGCCACAACATTTATCACTTTAATTGCGGGCCGGCTGAACTAGGCTTGCCTGGTTGCTTTTCTGGTTTCTCTTTCTTTCCGTAGTTATAACAAGCTTGTCAAAGGAAATGCTCACAGATTGGACATCTTGATCAACCACTGTCAGAAATTAATTAACTGAATCATGGGAGCATAACAATGATTGTGTGTCAGTGATGTGCATGTGACATTATTTGTAGTCTTGTGTCATAGTTGTCTGTTACCTCAGGGCTTAGGAATACAAGGGTTAATCCTTAGCCTATACATTGTTTACTCACTAGAACAGAAATAAGTACCTGTGAATTTTAGCAACCAGGAAATGAGCTAGGGAATTGGGTCTCCCTAAAAGCACATCATTCCGGCAATTTCCGTTCGACCAGCATACCTGTAAAAAATTAATTTTATAAATCTACTCTTTTTGGATGTGTGGCTGAAATACATCCAAAGGCTCTATCATTAATGTGCTTCTTATTGAGCCACTCCTTTGTTGCCTTGGCCGTGTGTTTTGGGTCATTGTCATGCTGGAATACTCATCACGACCCATTTTCAATGCCCTGGCTGAGGGAAGGAGGTTCTCACCCAGGATTTGACGGTACATGGCCCTATTCATTGTCCCTTTGATGTGGTGAAGTTGTCCTGTCCCCTTAGCAGAAAAACACCCCCAAAGCATAATGTTTCCACCTCCATCTTTGATGGTGGGGATGGTGTTCTTGGGGTCATAGGCAGCATTCCTCCTCCTCCAAACACGGCGAGTTGAGTTGATGCCAAAGAGCTCGATTTTGGTCTCATCTGACCACAACACTTTCACCCAGTTCTCCTCTGAATCATTCAGATGTTCATTGGCAAACATCAGACGGGCCTGTACATGTGCTTTCTTGAGCACGGGGACTTGCGGGCGCAGCAAGGATTGCAGTCCTTCATGGCGTAGTGTGTTACCAATTGTTTTCTTGGTGACAATGGTCCCAGCTGCCTTGAGATCATTGATAAGATCCTCCCGTGTAGTTCTGGGCTGATTCCTCACCGTTTTCATGATCATTGCAACTCCACAAGGTGAGATCTTGCATGGAGCCCCAGACCGAAGGAGATTGACAGTTCTTTTGTGTTTCTTCCATTTGCAAATAATCAACTATAGTCACCTTCTCACCAAGGTGCTTGGCGATGGTCTTGTAGCCCATTCCAGCCTTGTGTAGGTCTACAATCTTGTACCTGACATCCTTGGACAGCTCTTCAGTCTTGGCCATGGTGGAGAGTTTGGAATCTGATTGATTGCTTCTGTGGACAGGTGTCTTTTATTCAAGTAACATGCTGAGATTAGGAGCACTCCCTTTAAGAGTGTGCTCCTAATCTCAGCTCGTTACCTGTATAAAAGACACCTGGGAGACAGAAATCTTTCTAATTGAGAGGGGATCAAATACTTATTTCACTCATTAAAATGCAAATCAATTTATAACATTTTTGACATGCATTTCTCTGGATTTTTTTGTTGTTATTCTGTCTCTCGCTGTTCAAATAAACCTACCATTAAAATTATAGACTGATCATTTCTTTGTCAGGGGGCAAACGTACAAAACCAGCAGGGGATCAAATAATTTTTTCCCTCACTGTATAACCCTTTTTCTAACCCTAACCGCAATTGTAACTTTTATCCAATTATAACCATCTGCATTAAACCCTGGGGGAACTTAGTTTGTATCATGTTTGACAGAGTTCTATGTCAGTAAGATTTGTTTCAGACCATAATTAGTCAGAATTAGCATGGGAATAGGATTTGCATTCTAAACAAAAACTCTCTTATGTCAGAACATGTATTGAAGGGCTGGCAGGATTGGAAAAATTTAGTCATGTTTATTTTCATTTTTCAAAGCCTCCATGTTATACAAATATCACAGATATGAGTCAATTTGTGTGTAGTCATGGTTGTCTTTTAAGGTCCTGGAGTGGCCTAGCCAGTCTCCAGACCTTAATCCCATAGAAAATCTGTGGAGGGAGCTGAAGGTTCGAGCTGCCAAACATCAGCCTCGAAACCTTAATGACTTGGAGAAGATCTGCAAAGAGGAGTGGGTCAAAATCCCTCCTGAGATGTGTGCAAACTTGGTGGCCAACTACAAGAAACGTCTGAACTCTGTGATTGCCAACAAGGGTTTTGCCACCAAGTACTAAGTCATGTTTTGCAGAGGGGTCGAATACTTATTTCACTCATTAAAATGCAAATCAATTTATAACATTTTTGACATGCGTTTTTCTGTATTTTTTTGTTGTTATTCTGTCTCTCACTGTTCAAATAAACCTACCATTAAAATTATAGACTCATTATTTCTTTGTCAGTGGGCAAACGTACAAAATCAGCAGGGGATCAAATTATTTTTTCCCTCACTGTACATTATGGTTAAGGTTCGGTTTGATGTCCTTATTTGGATTGCAACGTGTATATTGTGTTTGTGTGTGGGTGGATCTGTTCATAAATTAACATGGAAATAGTGTGTGTGCCTAAAAAAGTGACATCTGAATAATACATTTTTAGTAAAAGCAAGCACATTCAGTACCCGAAACAGACTAGTTGCATCAGAAACAGTGGCGGTAAGTGGCACTCGATGAAGGCCCTTGCTAAATGTCATTAAAACAACATTAAAAATGGGATGTCACGAAGTAGAGAGGGAAAAAATAGAAAAAATTAATGAATTTAAATAAAGTTTTTTGCCGGACTGCGTAAGCAGAGCCAGCCTAGAAGAGCAAATGTCTCTTACTGACTGAGTGAGTGGGTGACTAACCAACCCTTGTTAAATTGCGTATTGGTTAGAGACGCAGACTACAATACAACAGGTCCTGCGTTGGACTCCCGTCACAGTCAAAACAACTTATGCCTTAGGATTTGTTCAGTACTGTCACGGTATGGTGAGGATCAGCGCCACCGTCCTGTACACCTCCAGTACCCGTCACTCCACAAACACATCCCGGACTTGTTTCATGTCACATGTCTTCAACTATTCACACCAGGTCCCAATCATCTCATTAGTATGTGTTTAAATGTTTCCCCTCTGCTCCCCACATTTGTCGATCATTGTTGTTGCTGTCTGTATGTAACACGTAACCGGTGAGTCCTTTCGTTTGCTGTTTAATTATCAGCCCCTTTATTTTCATTAAGTTTGTTTTGTATGCTCGGTGTTTGTTTTTCCATTAAAAACCCTACATCGAGTGTGATCTGCCTGCGCCTGGTTCCTCCACTACCACCACACGTTACAGAATGATCGACCCGCAAAGGAACCAGCAGGCAACCTGTAATTCCCTCGAAGCACTGGCAGACACAAGTGGTTTTCTTGCTACAGGTTTATTTGAAGCTTCTTCTACAAATCCACCGTGAAAACTAAACACACAGTATAATGAGAAAATAAAGACCACATTAGCTTAATCTAAACATACAAGGACATGCACAGCATGTAAAATAACGTTCACCAAAGTAAAATATAGACACAAAACAACATACCTCGTTGGCTGCATGCTGTACACAAAGGAATAGAGGTTTCTTTAGATTGCTGACATCCGCTATAACAACCTTAAAACTTTTATCGGAGCATTAAATTGTCCGTGCTTCGCTTGCTGTTAGATTGCCGACTCACTCACGAGCGTCCCAAGAGGCCTTGCACGGAGACTTCAAAATAAAAGCACTTTACTCATACCAAATAAAATCACTAAATAATACTAAATGCAATTTATACAATTCTAAATTATGACATTGGTTGAAACAAATTATACATTATTATAATGTAATTATGACAATTACACTCCCACCAAATCACACAAACCTTAATGTGGATTTCTCTAAAAACACAATGGTTGTTGCAAGTAAACTTCTAAACACAACTTCTGAATTTCTGGTATTAGGCCTAACCATTTAACATGGAGTTTTAGGAAAACATTAAACACCTTAGTCTGCCTCAAGCAGAGTAACAACTTTCTGTATGGGTCTTTCAAGAAACATTGTTTTGGTTGTGGGTTTCCCCTTTTTGTCAAATGTAGTGTTACTAACTAGCCATCTTAGTTTTCTCACCCTACTATCTGACCCTGGATAGACTTCTGTGACCTTTGCCAGCTTCCATTCGTTGCGTGGTGCCAGATCATCTTGTAGAAGGACGATGTCATTGACTTTCCTATTACCAGACAGCAATGAACTTTGTCGGACATGTTAATGGCTCGCAGGTAAGTACATTCACCGTAGCCAGAGACACTTGCCTCCGCAAAGTGGTGGAGTTCATATCCTTTCACGTCGTTGAAGCCTGAAGGTAAAAAACATCTTTTGATTTGCATTTCAGCCAGATTGGGTAGGTCTCTGAGCCAGGACTCCCACTTGGGTCTTAGGTTTTCCGGCAGTTCCTCATCCCAGCCGATCTTCTCTCTGCACATTTGCTGGAGTATTTGTTTTCCCAGGAGGACAAAGGGTGCCATGAACCCCAGGGGATCATACACAGAGGCTACAGTAGAGAGCACACCTCTTCTTGTTAGCGGATTGGGTTTTACTTGAACTCTGAATTTGAATGAGTCTGATGTGATGCACCACTCTACTCCTAGAGCTCTCTCCATGTGCTGTGAACTCAAGGCCATGTCTAGATCTTTGATTGTGGCACGCTCTTCTTCTGGGATGGTTGCCATCACTTTCTCACTGTAGGAAACAAACTTGTGGAGTCTTAGTTTGCCAGTGGAGCAAAGGTCTCTTGATTCTTTGACAAGCTGGATGGCTTCCTTCTCAGTTTGGACGCTTGCAAGACCATCATCGACGTAGAAATTTCTTTGAATGAAGCGTATGGAGTCTTCACTGAATTGACCTCGTACTGACCTGTCCTTGTCTTGCCAGATGTTTCAGGCTGAAGTTGGCACAGCCGGGAGATGAGGCTACTCCAAACAAGTGGACCTTCATTCTGTAGATTGATGGTGTGGTTTCCAAGTTGCCATTATCCCACCAAAGGAATCTTAGATACTCTTGATCTTCCCTTTTCACGTGAAACTGGTGGAACATTCTTTCAATGTCACACATGACTGCAATGGAACCTCTTCTGAAGCGACATAGAACACCCACCAATGCATTTGTCAAGTCAGGACCGGTAAGCAGATAATCGTTGAGGGATGTTTCTTTAAACTTGGCGGAACAGTCAAATACTACACATATTTTTCCTGGTTTTTGTGGATGATAAACTCCATGATGTGGAATGTACCAGGCCGGATTATTGTCGATTTCTTCCCTTGGGACCTTTTCCGCTTCACCACGTGAAATGATATCCTCCATGAAGTTTACGTAGTCTTTGTAATACTGTTGATCTTTCTTTAGTCTCCTTTCAAGACAGTGCAGTCGATGTATTGCGCATGTCTTGTTGCTAGGTAATTTAGGTCTTTCCTCTTTAAACCGTAATGGCATTTCGTAGTGACCATTGTGTTTCTGTGTGATGTTTTCTCTCAACTTTGCTAGGAACTTGAGATCTTCTTGAGACACCGGATCATCTTCTCCAGCTCTTTCAGAGAAGTCTGATTCAAGGACTTTTATGATGTCTGAGGGAGTGATCTCTTTTACTTTGGTTCGGCTTACATAGTGTACTTCAGTTTTGAGATTGAGAGAAGGCTCCACACCTGGTGTCACTTGTCTCACTACTATGCGATGACTGATTCCAATGGCATCACCGTAGTCTACACTGGGATTCCCGTGGCCAACAATGCTCCATCCAAGGTCCGTACGCTGTGCAAAAGGTTGATGATCTTCGCCAAACACAACTTCCTTTGGAAGTAGAGCTTGTGAGCAGTTATACACAATAAGCAGACCTACTTCGCAGTCCTGCAGAGGTGCAATCTCTTCTCGGAGGTGCACTAGATGGGACCATGCTTTTGCAGTTTCGTTTGTAGGTATGTGAGATCTGTTGGCTGGAATAAACTCACGCGTGTATACTGGTGGCAAGGAGATCCTCTTACCGGAGTAAAAGCCTCTGACTTGTAGGTTATTTACTCTTTGAGAGCTTACTACTGTGGTTCTTGAGGTCATAGTAGAGAGCTTGAGCTTGACTTGTTCTTTGTTTGCATCCAAGGCTTCAGCTACTTCAGTTAGAACAAAGGTTGTGTCACTTTGAGAATCCAACAGAGCATATACAAGGACTTCTTGTTCTGGTTGAGTTAAGGATGAAAGTCAGACGGGAGTTACTGCAGCTATTTGTGCATTAGCTTCACCAAGAATTACTCTATTGGAAGTAGCGGCTGTGGTTTCTTCATGTTGTGATGATTGAGGTATTTCTCTGTATCTTTTTTGACTTGGATTTTGCTTGGCCTGTGGTGGTCTTGGTTCCCTTTTGTCTCGCTCCTCATACAGACAGGTAGGATGCCGCTTGTTGCAAATGTTGCAGACACTCCTACTGTTGCAGCTCTTTGATTGGTGACCAGACCTGAGACACCCAAAGCATAGCCTTTCAGCTTGAATTAATTTGATTCTGTCTGAAACTGCTTTCTCCATGAACTTCCTGCATTTGTGCAAAGTATGCCCAGTCTTCTTACAGAAAATGCATGTAGTAACAGTCTGTTCACTGGAACTTGTGGTCAGTGTCTTTGCTCCGAAGCTTTGGTGTTTATGTACTTTTGGTTTTTCAGCTTCACCTTGTTTCAGTGACTGCAAAGGAGAGTTTCCAGTCGTTGTATTTCAATGGATCTCCACTGAAAACCGATGGTTCAGGAACTGGAATTCTGTTGGCACTTAAAGTGCCTGCCAGCACCTTAACCAACTCTGATGTACTTTCATTTGAGATGGTCATAGCTTGTGGGATGGAGGTCATACGTAGAGACTGAGGACTCGTGGGAGCTGGCACTTTGTTATCTGCTACCATTTCATGCTCTAGTATGTCTTTCCGCTCTTCTTCGATGACTTTCACTTGATTGTATACCTGCATTCTCGCTCGTGTTGCATTAAGACCTTTTACTGCCTCCAGATGTTGTATCTTCCACCGTTTTTCTTCCAGAGTCTTCTGTAGAGCTCCAAACTCTTCTTCCAGTTGAGCTTTAATTTTAGATTCGTCTTCCTCTCTCTGTAGTCTTCGTTTCACTTCCTCTCCTTCTCGTTCTAAACGACGCCTTACTGCTGCTGCCTCTTGATTAGCTATCTTCCTTTTAGCTTCTGCTTCTAGGCGCTGTATTTCCAATTGTTCTCTCTCTTGTTCTTGCAACACTTTCAGAACAGCTTGGCTTGCAGCAGCTTCAGCGGCAGCTTCTTGTCGTTTAACAGAAGACCTACTTGAATGCTCTGAGTTGCCTTTTAAGAGAGAAGTGCCAGAACCCGATTTGTATGTACTTGAGTCGAAGAGAGAGCCTGCTTCAGGCCAATCTTGCTTTTCTCCTTCTGGAATCTTTCCATCCAGTCGACTTAAGGCTCTGGATACAATGAACTTGGAAATCTCTGCACACAGATCCACTCTCCGACGTGTATCTTGCTCTGGACTTTCAATAAGGTTCAAAATGCACTTAGAAACTTAAAATATTAAATGGCAAATAATCTTCACTTATTTCCAAAAACACACTTTAAACTTGAATATAGTTTCCTTTTAACTCGGGCACTGTGTGTCTACAAATGGCAAGCATCATATTTGAATTGCATGGTCACATAAGTTAAAACATTTACTACATACACGCCACAGAAGCTATATTCACACAAAAAACCTTTTGGCAAACCTTTACAGAAGCCCTCTTCTTAGATTACTCTTGACTTATCAGTGTCCAAGTTCTTTATGGCTTTGTCTTAAAACGTTGTCCATTAAATCTGTGCGTCTTCTTACTTCTGTCTGTGTACGTGCATGTTTCGGCTTCAGTCCTTTGATGACGGTTCTGTGCGCTACCGACTGCAGCTGGTCCTCTGAACTTGCCGCGCCGTCAATTAATGTCCACTCGCGTTGATGAGCAGTCCGAGTTTTCACT
This sequence comes from Esox masquinongy, assembly GCA_016801175.1. Taxonomy (NCBI): domain Eukaryota; kingdom Metazoa; phylum Chordata; class Actinopteri; order Esociformes; family Esocidae; genus Esox; species Esox masquinongy. The sequence continues at coordinate 3,066 of JACXGI010011533.1, read as the reverse complement.
GTAATTCCCTCGAAGCACTGGCAGACACAAGTGGTTTTCTTGCTACATGTTTATTTGAAGCTTCTTCTACAAATCCACCATGAAAACTAAACACACAGTATAACGAAAAAATAAAGACCACATTAGCTTAATCTAAACATACAAGGACATGCACAGCATGTAAAATAACGTTCACCAAAGTAAAATATAGACACAAAACAACATACCTCGTTGGCTGCATGCTGTACACAAAGGAATAGAGGTTTGTTTAGATCGCTGACATTCGCTATAACAACCTTAAAATTTTTATCGGAGCATTAAATTGTCCGTGCTTCGCTTGCTGTTAGCTTGCCGACTCACTCACGAGCGTCCCAAGAGGCCTTGCACGGAGACTTCAAAATAAAAGCACTTTACTCTTACCAAATAAAATCACTAAATAATACTAAATGCAATTTATATAATTCTAAATTATGACATTGGTTGAAACAAATTATACATTATTATAATGTAATTATGACAATTACACAACCCCTCCAGGAAGAGGTTACACCTGGAGGGGTGATTGGGGGTCTGACTCCCTCTCCTCGGACGATGAGGAGGTGGTCTATGGGAGAGTGGCGGAAGACCCCCTAAAGGAGCAAGGCTGGAGGTCGCCCCAAGAAATTTTGGGGGGGCGCTATGGGGCATAGACCAATGGGGAGTGGTCAAGCCCCTCACTCGGCAGGAGGAGGAGGTGATTAAAGGGCTCTACAGACGATGCAGGAGGTGGAGAGGATGGGACGTAGGAAAGGAGGCCGTAGGAGGAAGCGACAACCTGCCACGGTGTGGACTGGACGGGTAGTCCCTGGCCATTCAGCGTGCCCCACTCCCTGCTCTGCGTCCTGCTGCCGCCCCGCGGCCTACCTCGCGGCCTACCCCGCGGCCTACTCCGCGGCCCGCTGCTCCCTCAGCTGCTGCTCCGCAGTCGGCCTTACGTCCGGTGTCAGCCCCAAGGCGCCGGGTGTTCCCAGCGGCCCCTGCTGCCCAGGAGCCGCAGCCAGCACCACCTGCTGCCCTGGAGCCGCAGCCAGCGCCCCCCTGCTGCCCAGGAGCCGCAGCCAGCGCCCCCTGCTGCCCTGGAGCCGCAGTCAGCGCCCCCTGCTGCCCTGGAGCCGCAGTCAGCTCCTCCAGCTATCCAGTGGCCGACGCCGCCAGCTCCTCCAGCCGTCCAGTGGCCGACGCCGCCAGCTCCTCCAGCCGTCCAGTGGCCGACGCCGCCAGCTCCTCCAGCCGTCCAGTGGCCGACGCCGCCAGCTCCTCCAGCCGTCCAGTGGTCGCCACCGTCAGCTCCCCCTGCCGCCTTGTTGTTGCCGCCGCCAGAACCCGCCAAGGACTGGTCGCCGCCCGGGCCCGGCCGCCACCACTTCATCCCGCCGGGGACTGGCTGCCGCCACCCGATCCCGTGGAGGACTGGCCGCCGCCACCCGATCCCGCCGAGGACTGGCCGTCACCACCCGATCCCGCCGAGGACTGGCAGTCGCCACCCGATCCCGCCGAGGACTGGCCGCTGCCGCCTGAGCCCGCGGCGCCCTCTCCTGCCCAGGAGCCGCCGCCTGAGCCCGCGGCGCCCTCTCCAGTCCCAGCCGCAGCGACGCCCTCTCCTGTCCCGGCCGCTCCGCCGTCCTCTCCAGTCCCGGTCGCAGCGGCGCCCTCTCCAGTCCCGGCCGCAGCGGCGTCCTCTCCAGTCCCGGCCGCAGCGGCGCCCTCTCCAGTCCCGGCCGCAGCGGCGCCCTCTCCAGTCCCGGCCGCTCCGCCGCCCTCTCCTGTTCCGGCGGCTCCGCCTCTTCTGCCCGTTCCGGCGGCTCCGCCTCGCCGGCCCATTCCGGCGGCTCCGCCTCACCGGCCCGTTCCGGCCGCTCCGCCGCCCCGGTCTGTCCTGGCTGCTCCAGGTGCTGAGCCTCCGCCTGTCCGGGTGCCGTCGTCCCGCCCTCCCCCCCTGAGTTGTTCCCGGTCTTGCGGTCGGGAGCCTGCGCCTTTGGGGGGTACTGTCACGGTACGGTGAGGATCAGCGCCACCGTCCCGTACACCTCCAGTTCCCATCACTCCACAAACACATCCCGGACTTGTTTCGTGTCACATGTCTTCAACTATTCACACCAGGTCCCAATCATCTCATTAGTATGTGTTTAAATGTTTCCCCTCTGCTCCCCACATTTGTCGATCATTGTTGTTGCTGTCTGTATGTAGCATGTAACCGGTGAGTCCTTTCGTTTGCTGTTTAATTATCAGCCCCTTTATTTTCATTAAGTTTGTTTTGTATGCTCGGTGTTTGTTTTTCCATTAAAAACCCTACATCGAGTGTGATCTGCCTGCGCCTGGTTCCTCCACTACCACCACACGTTACAAGTACAGATAAAAACTTTGCTGGCTACACAATTCTCTTGTCTTTTCACTCGACAAAAAGTCAGTTATCGTCACCTACAGGTGCTGGTCATATAATTAGAATATCATCAAAAAGTTGATTTATTTCAGGAATTCCATTCAAAAAGTGAAACTTGGATATTATATTCATTCATTACACACAGACTGATATATTTCAAATGTTTATTTCATTTAATTGTGATGATTAAAACTGACAACTAATGAAAATCCCAAATTCAGTATCTCAGAAAATTAGAATATTACTTAAGACCATTACAAAAAAAGGATTTTTAGAAATGTTGGCCAACTGAAAAGTATGAGCATGTACAGCACTCAATACTTAGTTGGGGCTCCTTTTGCCTGAATTACTGCTGCAATGCGGCGTGGCATGGAGTCGATCAGTCTGTGGCACTGCTCAGGTGTTATGAGAGCCCAGGTTGCTCTGATTGTGGCCTTCAGCTCTTCTGCATTGTTGGGTCTGGTGTATTGCATCTTCCTCTTCACAATACCCCATAGATTTTCTATAGGGTTAAAGTCAGGCGAGTTTGCTGGCCAATTAAGAACAGGGATACCATGGTCCTTAAACCAGGTACTGGTAGCTTTGGCACTGTGTGCAGGTGCCAAGTCCTGTTGGAAAATGAAATCTGCATCTCCATAAAGTTGGTCAGCAGCAGGAAGCATGAAGTG
>JACXGI010011531.1:0-24783 GCA_016801175.1 Esox masquinongy | reverse complement strand
CCCCCCCCCCCCCCCCCCCCGTCGGTTGGAGGTTGCCTTCATCTCGAGGCAGAATCATCAGGATTAGAGTTAGTTCAGCTGTCAGGAACCAAGCATTACTGGAGACTCACTGCACCCCGGGGAGTAGAATCCTCTTGCAGTGGTGGGACAGTCCGTGTGTGTGTGTGTGTGTGCTGTGTGTGTGGTCCATCTTATCTTAGCCCACCTCACAACTGTCCTTTAAGCCAAACTCTCTGGGCTCCAACCAGTCTTTTATCACTGAATCACTTTTAAGTGTCCTGTACCTGTGAGTGAATTCTTTTGGAGAAGATTATTTGCAGCTGCACAGTACACAATCAGATATATGTCCATTACCTTAGTTTGTTGCTTATTGTAATTGCATTAGAACACAGTCCTACTAAACACTTAACAAGTTTGTATAACTGAATATCCAATGTCTTTCTACTTCCGTTGCCTAAATAGATTGGAACAGTTGTAAACAGTAACAGAATAGTTAAAACACTAACATTTCTGGTGCTTCCATTCGGCCAGTGTAGAAAAATAACAATTTCACTCTTCTATAGTTGGTATAAATTCAATGACCAACAAATAAAAACTACAAGAACTGAAGAACACAATTTCCTATTATTCATCTTCTGTTAACATAGTTTGCTTACGTTGAAGTATCAATCTCAAAGAGTAGTTTGTAAACAAATCTCGGTTTTTAATCTAAACAGATCTCATTTTATATATAATTACATCTGATTGCTCTGTCTCAAAACTATAATCAAATTCACCTTTGTTTCACATAAATGATTAAGTTCCTTATTGCTAATCAAAACATTTCACACCATCTTGAAGCTCAGTTAACATAACTGTTATTTAACCTTTAATTGCTCCACCAAATGTTGCATAATTCATGACCCCCCCCAATATGCCCTATCTCCCCAGAGCTCACCCTGAAGTAGGGTGGGAGGGTCCTTTATTAGAAGTGAGTGACCCAATTTTGATCTACAAATATGTTACACTTTTACACAGGGAAATAAAGAATCCAGATACAATTCCTGTCTTTTTGTACTTTTCAACTCTTGTCTGTACTAGATAAACTCTTAAAATAATAGTTAAAATTTTCTCTTAAAATCTCTACTTTAAACAAGGTCTCAACCCCCAATGTGTCAATTTGGCATCCAACCCATTTGGTGTTTGAGAGCAAACTATTGGTTGTAACCAGTCAAAACCAAAATAATGAACACAAAGTATTTCATTTTCAGTGTAGCCAAATTAGAATAACAACTTTGATAATGCCACCAGTAAATCTGTTTCTTTTCTAAAGAGTTTGAATGTGTCTAAAACCCAATTTACACAACTGAGGAAAACATAGAACAGTCACAGTATTTATACTGGTAAAAGGGGTGTGGTAAGACTGCTCATTCATTATTTAAAGAGAACATTTGTTCCCTTATCCCTTCATCTATCCTGTCCTGGGTGTTACCCAAATCACCTCCACTTCCCCCAAAGGGGATAGGGGATCATGGTAAAAGACAGTCGGCCACATTCCTGAAAAACAAAGGACAGATACCCTTATAGGTTTAGGCAGATTAACAGATGATCAGAGGACCCAATGATCCACTGATATCATTCAGACATGTCACAAACTAATACCAGAGTTACATACCAGGAAATAGAAAAACAGATATTTCTAAAATGTAGATTAGTTCAAGAAATTCCATAACTTCTGTTAGGTACGGTCTGTTAGATATGTGTTGAAGTTGATGGTTGTTCAGTGTCTGGTCTGTTGTTAGCACTATCTTTCGCCATTTCTCTAGTTTAACGTGTAAATAAGAATCCACTTACAGGTTAAAATTGGTTGATATATAGAGTACAAAGATTCAGCTGTATGCAAATTGTTGTAATGTTAATAACATTTTAGTACAAAGCTGAAAATGTCTGAATGTTTACACTTACACAAAAAGTATCTGTTCAGGATGATGTGTAAAATCACAACTGTGCAGTCCAACTGACACTGCTATTGGTTACTTGGTCTGAAATAAAAACAAAGTGGGTTAACAGAAGACCAAGCATATACAGCTATTTAAAGCTGATGATTACTAATGTTAAAAGACTACTTACCAAACTCTGAAGGTCTTAGAAGGTGTTTTCCAAACAAGGCTTTAATTCCACTCACCCTAAACCACAGATATGAAACAGACAATATGAAAGATAGATAAAAGCTTAACGTTTGGATTGCTCCATCATGTTCATTATGTAATTGTTTTATACAATCTTGAAAAGTTCAATTGTGTCGTTTGTTAACGTTTATAATGACAACACAATTCAAAGCAATTCTTTCAAATAAAACAACTTTTACTTACTATGTGAACAGCCTACTACGGGCGCTGGAAACAACAGATCTCTTCTGTGGCAGCCGCAGATGTAATAATGACAACACAACCACTACGACTCCAAAAGGTTTCGCCTCTTAACTCTGTCATTGGATACACGTCACCGTTCATCACGTTAGAACTACACCGGTAACAATAATTAAAATTGTGTACGGATAAAGCTAAACTAGTTAGTTCACGTAGTTGTTTACGTTTGATACTTCCGATCCAAAAGAAACCCCATTCTCGTTAGTTATCACGTCTTTACCGCGACATCATGTCATTTAATTTTATTTATTAATGACAAACTCAACCACTTTCATACACCAGCCAGAGTTTATCTTATTATTCAAAACAACATTAAACACACAAGTCCATTATACAGCATACAAAAATCTGAATTAATTTCATGCTTCAATACCTGGAAGTCTCGCATCCCCTCACACACACACACACACACACTCGTGCACACACACGGACACACACACACACAGACAGGTATTTACTAACTCACAAACACTACAGTTCGTAAGCATCGTTGCCTGTTAAACAATTCTACCAATTTGTAGAAAACATTCTCGCGTTAATGCTCATTGTACAATTTGATAAGACGCGCTTACAAAAGTTTTGTTTGCCTGAAATAACATATCATAAACTGTCTGTGAACCAGCGTTGTCCATGCAAATTTAAACTCAACCTTCTGGGTGATTTTCTAACTTTTTGTTTCATATAATGCAACTCAAAACTTAATGCTGACTTAAATAATCTATTTTGATTTCACAAAGCATCATTGCTCATACATACACATGTACCAAAGTCATCAGTTTTATTTTTAACACTATTTTTATCCCAACCATGACACATTCAACCTGCCCATAATGTCTGCTTGACCAAGGTTTAGTTTGTTACATCTAAATACCAACGTCGCCCACACGATGTATGTATTACATAATGCTATGGTGGATTACAAACCTTGCGTAAAATGCGGGAAGTTAATCAACCTAGATGTACTAAGGATTATTTTCTAGTTTGTGGACCATTATAATGGGCTGATCTGATCTTAACCCCATGAGGACGGACTAGGCGCTACCGCCCACTCCTGAGGTGTATTTGCATAACAATTACATAGTATTACATATTTTCAAAACGGTTTGTGATAGCGAGATTCTGTTTTCTTTGCTGTTTTCCTGAGATTCCGCTGAAAACGCAAATGCGATTTGTGTTTACGTGGCACATTTCCTGGTTGTCGTCATCCTGTCCAAATGCAACCAGATCCTTGTGCACCTTACCAATGGATGGGCTGTTGGGTGACAGCATCCAATGGAAGGCTGTTGCTAGGCAAAATAGTTTCTTTTACCCAATCAAGGGAAGGTATCTGTTATGTATTCAAGCAAATTAAAAAGGTTGCGGGGTGGGACATAATAAGTTTCGTTTTCTGTATGTGCTGGAGGAGATGACTAGAGGAGCTGGAAGCAGTGCGTTAGCTTATCTTAGCTAGCATGCTAACTTAGCATTTGCTTACATTTTAGCATTGTGTCCTTGCGGAATGCTAACGTGTCGAACAGACAAAGAAAGGATATGTGTTTTCAACAGTTTTGTAAGTATTATTATTAGTATGAAATGGCAAAACGTAAAAACACTTTTACTAAATGTAGCCATAGTCTGTTATGGTTTTAAAACGCTGGATAGCTGAGTTACCTGACAACAAAGGACGAATGCTAACAACATGCAAATGCTAACGCAAGAACAGTCTGGTAAGTAACATCAAATAACCTATTTATCATGAAATAATGTAATACAAATGTGATCATTATAGATATTGTCTGATTTGCGTATTTGGAATGGGAGAACTGTTCCACATGGCTGTTTGTGGTCTGATTTCAATGATAAATAGTGAAATAATTTTGGGTGTCATAAACATATTGGACTGTATGCACATAAGGTGAATTATTTTATTGTTCTATTCACATTTATTGTGATACAATGCATATTTGTGTAAGAAAAAGGCTTTGAAAAGTGTTTTTGGAATGGCAGAGTAGTTCCACAAGGCTGTTTGTGGTCTGATTTCAATGATAAATAGTGAAATAATAATGGGTGTCATAAACATATTGGACTGCTTGCACAAAAGGTGACTAATGTCATTGTTCTGTTCACATTTATTGTGATACAATGCATATTTGTGTAAGAAAAAGGGTTTGAAAAGTATTTTTGGAATGGCAGAACTGTTCCACATGGTTCTGTGATCTGATTTCAATGAAAAATGGTGTCAAAAACATGAAGGAACAAAAGGCAAATTAGTTCATTTTTCTTTTCACATTCATTGTGATGCCTTTTCTTACACAAATGTGCATTTGTGTAATGCATTGAGTCTGCACAGAACATTTGGATTGGGAGTATCACTCCGTATGGTTGTGTTATGGTCAGAATTCAATTATATATAGAAAAAATCTGATTTCGCTTATGAAATTATTTACTTTATTGTGCATTTTTCCCTAAAACACTACCTTATATAAACATTAACATGCATGCTTATATTAGCTGAGGTTCTTTAGAATCATTTGATGCCAAATACATGATGATCCATTTACATTACATATTGTTTATAAGCCCAAATATAAAAGTAGTGAAACCCGAAAATTTAAAGCATAGTCCCCAGGGGGTTAAGACCCATTAAGATAATAAATGGGCAGAAACTCTCCAAATCGTAAGTCCCGACCCAGTCTTTATATCTTACACAGAGCATGATTTAGTAAATGCTCTCACACCTGAAATTCTATACTTGTTAAAACAGCAGAACTCCATGTTCCACAAGCATTGCAAAACATGAAAGTTCAACACTGGTTGTTTATAAACCATCTATTACATACCCACTTATGTTAACATCTGTTGCCTGAAGTTTTAATATTCCAGAACCCTGGCACCCTTTTGTTGAACACCAAATATCACACCACATATCGTAACATCTTATGCCTTGGGAATTTAACATTCCCGAACCCTGGCGCCCTATTGTTAAACATCAAAGCTACCATAAATTGCAAACCACACACCCCTATACCATATTTCATCCCCCAGACATGCATACGTCATACACGATGTTACAACCTAAGTCACACAGGACTTAGAACATAAGTCACACAGGAAGTACCACCCCAGAACATACGTCACGCCGGAAGGCCCACCCCCGAGCATACGTCACACCGGAAGTCCCACTCCTGCATACGTCACACAGGAAGTCCCACCTACCTAACCGGAAGTCCCACATACCTGTCAATCAATCATCCAAAGTGACAGAATATGTCCTATATTATGTCCTATATAAAGTAAACACAAAGTTGTTTTTCATTGAGAACTGTGGCAGTGGTGGTACCAGTGAATTATGAACTGATTTACAGGTGCCATACAACACAATCCACCGCGGGGCATAAGGACGTCTTTTCTGTGTATGGTGTAGACAGAGTAAGTCCCTTCTTGGAATCCCTGCTCTAAAATCTTTTTAATATGCAGAATATGTCCCCCAACCTGGAAGTCCCGCCTACCTGTTAATCAATCAACTAAAGTGACAGAATATGTCCTATATTAACTACTTGGCACCTATATAGACCACTATTGGGCTTGTGGGGATAATGCTTGTGGGGATAATGCTTATGTCTACCTGCCCCAGGGCTGGACTGGGTGTTGTGTTTTTGTTACTTTGAACACCACAATAAAATGTTTTCCTATTTCAGGTAACTTATGGGAGAAGTTCTGGTGTGGGTTAGTTCTATGGTATGGGGCTGTTTAGAACGCCCATGAGGTAGATAGAATAGGTTATGAATTAGTAACACTTGTCAATATCACTACCGCCGGATTTATGATAATGAGGCCCGAGCTCAGGGCTGGAATCATGTGGAGGTATATGGGGCAGCAGAATATTTCATTGTGCCATATACGGTATGGTTGTCTTAGGAGCTATATTGCTTGTGGTCATGTGTATTAAGAAACGGTGTGCCAAAGCTTCTGATTCTTCTGGTTTTGATTAAAATGAGGAGACAGAAGATAGCTGGATGATTTTTCTTGTGGTTGCTATGGTTGTTTGTTTTTTCTTGACCTTGTTCACACTGTTCTCCCACTTAATTTCACTTACACTGACATGCAAAACAAGTCACATGAATGTTATATGATGGTACAGGGGATCAATAAGATGGCCGGTGGGCAAAAACTGTAACGAAACCAGGTAAACATGACTATTTGTATAATTTGTATAATCATTGCATGTTGAAATATTTTTTTGTGACTAACAAATTAATTATTTGTCACCCCCCATTCCTTATAATATGGAATGAAAAGTTAACGCATTATTAAAAGAAAGTTGATTATTTTGCATCTAATCAATATTAGATTAATGATGATTAATGGTAGAAGATTGAATTCATTTTTTAAATAATAATCTGTGCTATTACTGGAATGTATGATATACTTTCTTCTGCTTTTCTTTTTTTGTGTTTTGGCTCTGCTCACTTGTGCAGGATGTGCCTACAGCAGGTAGGTATAGCTTTGGCTAACTTCTCAAGGGCTGTAGATATCTTATGTTGTTGCCGAAGTTTGCAACAACATGCATGGGAGGGGGGCTCAGTGGGCTGTACTGAATGTATATGGGACTGAGCTCAACCTTCAAGGGGGAGCTATTGACCTGACTGCTGAGAGTGTTGTTAACTGCTCCAGGTTTGCAAATCTTGAATAAAGCTTTACTTGTAAAAATAATCTACAGTCTCTGTGCCTTTCCCATTTAGTGATTTTCACAACAATATTCAACTAGTGCAGACTCTCCTATTATAGCCCGAAGAGAGGTTCACACACGTAATTACTTTACTTGGCCTACACATGGTTATTACTAGGTCTTGTCCTCTGCAATTTTTCCACCCCTAGAGAGTTACACGATATCAATCGTGGCCTAGACAGGGAGTATCTAGGTCTTATTTGGCTACATTATAGTTATATGGTGTAGTTTTACGACTCACTGTTTTCAGCATCCAGTAAGTGGGAAAACCAACTTCCTCCTCGAGATTGCAAAATGAGCCCCTTACCTCTACAGTTGATTTCAGTAGAAACGTTAAAACTTCTCCATCGGGTCGCTGCACCATAACTGTAAGAAATCAGCCTTTTTATATAGTGGTTATTGTTGTACACACCCGTCGAGAGTCAAGGGAGAGAGAAATTGAATGTGTTTACTGAATATTATCGCAGTACATATAGCATTTTGTTCATGATGTTACAAAATCGATCTCAAAGATCAACATTGCAATCCAGAATACACAACACAGAACGTGACTTTGACAGAACGTGACTTCCTCTTTTTGGATAAACGGATGTTCTGTTGTAATCTAAGCATAGTATACATTCATACAATTCCACATATTAATCCACCATTTCTAATTACAATGTAACCACCAGTAATTCATATAGATATGGCTGTGTTGTCACATTCCTCTGACCATAATAAATGGTCACACCCTTACATTCTAGTTAGCTTCATTTGAAATAATTATTTACTTTTCAATCACTACACCCTCCAATTTCTATGCACTTGATTGCCTAACATAATGCGTTCTAGTTCCAAGGATTATGGAATGTGAGGTTATTGGGCATGCAATTATTGCATTCAATGCATTTATATTAAGGGGCTGTCATGGTTTGGTGGGTGGCGGAAGTAAACGCAGGCAGGGTGGTGCATCAAAAGGCCAAAAGGCAGATTTATAGCACAAACAAAAAACAAAAAGGAACAGCATGCAAACTAACAGTGTCAGTCAGCTGCCCCTGATTGGGGATACATGACATGAAACATGGAGATTCCTAGAGGCATCTATTTACTGGCAGGTCCTGACTATGGCCCCCAGCCAGTGCAGAGATTGCTAGGGGCATCCTCATAACCAGGACTTGACAGTGCCCCCCCAAGACACGGGCTCCCAACCGCAAGACCGGGAACACTCAAGGGGGGGAGGGCAGGACAACGGCACAGGTGGAGGCTCCGCCCCCGGAGGAGGACGTGGCGCTGACACAGGCAGAGGCTCTGCCTCCGGAGCAGGATGTAGCGCCATTTCAGCAGGTGGCGCTGGGACAGCAGGTGGTGCCAGCGGAGCTGGAGACGCTAGGGGAGCTGGAGAGGGGGGCTCTGTCCCTGAAACGAGACAAGATGCCGGAGAAGAGAGAGTCTCCACCCCCAGAGCAGAACCGGGTGCTGGAGCAGAGGGAGAAAGCGGCGGCAGTTGGGGCTCATAGGAGTACTGCAGTGGCTCCTCAGGGACTCCCTCTGGCTCGGGCCCCCTCGGAAGACCCCCTAGAAAGCCCCATAGCCCCCCACCCCAAAAAATTATATGGGGTATACTCTGGGTGATGGATGGCCACTGAGCAGGAAAAGGGGAGGCAACAGGCCGTGGAGCAGGTCTGGGGAGCAGCGACAGGCCTTTGAAGCAGGTCTGGGGAGAGGCAACATGCTGCGGAGCAGGTCTGGGCACAGCGACAGCAGTACGCGAGGCAGTTCTCTGGGCGTGGCGACAGCAGTACGCGAGGCAGTTCTCTGGGCGTGGCGACAGCAGGCTGTGGCGACAGCAGGCCGTGGATCAAGGTCTCTGGGCGTGGCGACAGCAGGCCGCGTGGCAGGTCTCTGGATGGCAACAGCAGGCTGTGGGGCAGGACTTTGGGCGACGGCTGTAGGCCAGGCACCAAGGAATAAGGGCCTCCCTGCTACTTTCATTCTTAGGTTGGTAATTCTGTCACGGTTTGGTGGGTGGTAGAAGTAAACGCAGGCCGGCCAAAAGGCAGATTTATTGTACAAACAAAAAGGAACAGCACGCAAACTAACATTGTCCTGAGGACAAACAATAACAACACATTGCAAACCTGGACAACTTAAATAGGGTGCCCAATCAGAGGCAACGCAAGCCAGCTGCCCCCGATTGAGGAAACATGACATGAAACACGGAGATGTCTAGAGGCATTTATTCCCTGCCAGGTCGTGACTATGGCCCCCAGCCAGTGCAGAGATGGCTAGGGGCATCTTCATAGCCAAGACCTGACAGGGGCAGTGCATAGAATCCTGCCTCTAATGTTTACAGGACTGAATTTAAACTGTAAAACGACTCTCCTCTTCTCTTACCAAGCCCAAAATAGTATTTGCTTGTCCAGATTGGTTTTGGGTGGGGGGAGGTACTGCAAGTGTCAAAAGTGAGTATGACCAGACTACACGTCAGTGCAAACTGATAGACAGACGTAGCGCCGGTACAGGAGGAGGCTCCGCCCCTGGAGCAGGACGTGGGGCTGCACGTCCTGCAGGTGCAACATTTATTATCTATCTTCAGTGATATGAAATAGTGCCCATTTTGTACAAAAATGCTGAATAACTACATTATAAAATAATGCTATGTTATTCACTTTGTTTTTGTTTTTTAAGTGCAACAATAAGGTGCATGGATGAAGTCACTGGAGCCATGGAAAATATAAAAAATATTGCAAACTACACTCACTGGCCACTTCATTACGTACACCTTTTCAACTGCTCGTTTACACAAATATCTATTCAGTCAATCAAGTGGCAGCAACTCAATACATTTAGGCATGTAGATGCATTTAGGCATGGTAAAGATAATGATGTCAAGAAGTTCAAACCAAGCATCAGAATCGGGAAGAAAGGTGATTTAAGTGACTTTGAACGTGGCATGGTTTTTGTTGCCAGACGGGCTGGTTTGAGTATTTCAGAAAGTGCTAACCTACTGGGATTTTCCAGCACAACCATCTCTAGGGTTTACAGAGAATGGTCTAAAAAGGAGAGAATATCCAGTGAGCGGCAGTTCTCTGGGTGAAAATGCCTTGTTGATGGCAGAGGTCAGAGGAGAATGGCCAGACTAGTTTGTTACAACCAAGGTATGCAGAAGAGCATCTCTGAACGCACAACATGACAAACCTTGACCACACTGGTTCCAGTCGTCTGAGCTAAGGAACTAACAGGAAATTGAGGCTACAATTTGCACGGGCCCACCAAAATTGGACAACAGAAGCGTGGAAAAACATTGCCTGGTCTGATGAGTCTCGATTTTTGCTGCGACATTCGGATGGTAGGGTCAGAATTTGGCATAAACAACAAGAAAACATGGACCCATCCTGCCTTGTATCAATGGTTCAGGCTGATGGTGGTGTAATGGTGTGGGAGATATTTTCTTGGCACACTTTGGGCCCCTTAATACCAGTTGAGCATTGTTTAAACACCACAGTCTTCCTGAGTATTGCTGCTGACCATATCCATCCCTTTATGACCACAGTGTACCCATCTTCTAATGGTTACTTCCAGCAGGATAACGTGCCATTCCACAAAGCTTACATCATCTCAAACTGGTTTCTTGAACATGACGATGAGTTCACTGTACTCAAATTTTCTCCACAGTCACCAGATCTCAATTCAATAGAGCACCTTTGGGATGTGGTGGAACAGGAGATTGGCATCAAGGATGTGCAGCTGACAAATCTGCAGCAACTGCTTGATGCGATAATGTCAATATGGACCAACATCTCTGAAGAATGTTTCCAGCACCTTGTTGAATCTATGCCATGAAGAATGAAGGAGGCCAAAGGGGGTCCAACCCAGTACTAGCAGGTGTACCTAATGAAATGGTGTATATTGTGTATATTGTTATAATTACATGGGGTACTCTATAACCTTTTGCAAGTGTATTTATGCTTTCTGTGAAATACTAAATCTTGAGTAAACATATTGTTGTTAATACAGAATTTAGGAACACCAGAAAACTGTGGAGTGCAAAACCTGTAAGTGCATAAAGAGGGAATGGAAGAATTAATGTAGGCCTACAGAGATCCTAACATGAAAAATCATGTCACATCAGCCTAAACTACAAGTAACCTCTTCTTTCAATTCTAGGTTTCATTGGCAATATATGAAGAATCAAGATAATGCACTATTCTTTCAGCTGATATTAGGCACTCTCCGCCCATCCACATTAACAGTTTAGATGTATGCATTAAGTAATTGAAGCACTTGCGGTTTGCTGATAATGCACATATTGTTAAAACTAATTAAGTCTTTCTATGGAATAATGTAATGTGTCATTCAGATTATGAAAATATACCATAATGCATTCTAAAGAGGGAACAACAACATTTTATATTATATGACCTTAAATTGGTGATATAACAAGGGTCATATTAATATAGAGTATTAACTTCATAGTCAATCATACTTTTTTAAATGTTGGATCTAATATGCCTATGTCTGTTCGTTTTGCTGAGTGGAATTGACAAAGAGAACAATAGATAATTGTTAGTAGCTCATTTGCATTTTGCATTTGGTTTCTCCAGTGCTGACTGTTTAAAAAGTAGTTCATGTAACTACTTTTCAAAACCAGGCTTCTACTTATCATCTATACATAGAGATTCTGAGGTATGGACACACATAGAAACAGGCTTTTTTACACGGCCCAAGTTTTAAAGTGGTCCACCAGCTGAAGTTAAGTGTGGGGACAGATGTTAAAATAGCAGTGACATTTGAAAATAGCATTGACATTTGAAAAAGCATAGTGTATCTTGTGACTGTAATTGTCATCCACCTCCACAAGGGAGCAGTGAAGCCACAGTAAAATAAAACATTGATTCAATACTTCAGATGTAATGCAGCCTTCATTGCATATAAGCAGACAATGCAGTATTGACTAAGAAAAAAATAAATAGGTACGTGAAAAAGCATATACAAATTATATATACTATTAAACTGATTCTAGAAATCAATGTGGTGTAATAAAAACTAATAATAAAGACACTCCATGTAATGTTATCTGCGGGATATCTGAGACTAATATATACTGTATAATTTATGACCAACAGTTATGGTTTATTAAATTTATTAGATTTTAACCCTGTAATTAATGAATAAAATGTTAACCACATATATACAGTACCCGTCAAAAGTTTGAACACACATTCATACTTTTGAATGGTACATACTCATTCAAAGGCCTTTCTTATGTTTTATTTCCCACATTGTTGAATAATCATTAAGACTTCAAAACTATGAAATATCACATATGGAATCATGTAGCAACCAAAAAAGTGTTAAAGAGCAGAATACATTTCATACTGTAGATTCTTCAAAGTCACCACCCTTTGCCTTGGTGACAGCTTTGCACACTCTCATGCTATTTTGCACTGTCCATTTTCCATTTTATCCTGAGTACTCCAGTCCTGGCTAAAGAGAAACACCCCCACAACAGGATGCTACCACTGTTGTGCTCTGTAGGCATAGGGTTCTTTAGGTGGAAATATGTATTGGACTTTTGCCAGATACTGTTTTGCATTCTAGCCAAAAATTACAATTTTGGTCTCATCTCCAATGTACTTTTTGCAAATCTCATACGGGACTCGATGTTGCCTTTTTGAGGAGTGTTTTTTTTCTTGCCACCCTCCCATAGATGCCAGATTTGTGGAGCTCTTGTGCACACATTGACCAGTCATTGCCATAAAGGCCTGAAGCTCCTTCAAAGGTAAAGGACTCAGTGTAACTTTGTAATGATATTTATTAAACCTTTATTTCAACAAGGAATACAAAAAACAAACAGAAAAAGAAAAAACAGTGTACAGACAAAACAAGACACAGATAACAAGATGCTCAAACACAAGACAATGTACATTGCTTTAACCACCGGTATTATTCCCTCAGTGGCCTCATGTTTTTACTAGGTATTGAGCCTGGCAAGGTCTGTGCTGTCCCTTAGGTGTAGTGAACAAACTCAGTGCACCTATTTTTGAAGCAACACCCCTGAAAGTACAAATCATGTATTACTCTTGAGCTTTACATACAAGTCATGTACAATCAGAGCATGTCTGACGTATGACTCTGGAGGACTTACGTGCATCAGATACTCTAACCCAGGGATCTACAGACCATGCACAAGGGCCCTCAACACATCAAAACTTGTAGCTTCGTTTAAGTTTTGTACTTTTGTCAGTGCACAGAAAACTAAAATCAAAAGTGACCCTTCCCTCTAAGGGGACAAGTAGACACAAACCATGCCACGAAAATGCCCCCATGGCATAATGAAGCCTCCGGACCCCCTCACTGTAAGGGTCAAGTGATCAAGTTATTACTTTAATTTGTCACCTGTATGTGTGTATACGTGTGTGTATGTGTATGTGTGTGTGTATATATATATATGAAAAAATTTAGAGACCACTCATAATTTTTCTTAAATCAGCATCTCTACATGTATGGCAGCCATTCCATTCCAGTGTCTGTTAAATTCCAACACATGCACACCTCATTTTACTTAATGAGGTACTGATTAGGTGATTACCTGAACCAAATCTAATTTAATAAGGAAAAGTATAAATCACTATCCTCTTGCAATAGGACCAGCTGGATGGCAAAAACAGTGCAAGTAGTACCTCAAAGGTGATTTGAATAAAGAAAATAACTATTCAGCATGACAAAAGAGTTGAAAAGAAAAGCTTTGAGTGAGGAAAAGAAGTGTTCAATTCTGGCTTTACTGGCAGAGGGATACAGTGTGCATCAGGTTGCTTCCATCCTGAAAATTTCAAAGACAGCGGTTCATAAGAACAAGGTCAAGCAACAGACACTGGGGACAACAAAGCTACAGACTGGCAGAGGGCGAAAACGACAGTCCACTGACCGAGATTACCGTCAAGTCATTCGAATGTCACTCAACAACCATAGGATGACATCAAGTGACCTACAAAAAGAATGGCAAACAGCAGCTGGGGTGAAGTGCACGGCGAGGACGGTTCGAAACAGGCTCCTAGGGGCAGGGCTGAAGTCATGCAAAGCTAGAAGAAAGCCTTTCATCAATGAGAAGCAAAGAAGAGCCAGGCTGAAGTTTGCAAAAGACCATAAAGATTGGACCGTAGAGGAATGGAGTAAGGTCATCTTCTCTGACGAGTCAAATTTTCAGCTTTGCCCAACACCTGGTTGTCTAATGGTTGGACGGAGACCTGGAGAGGCCACAGTGTCTTGCACCCGCTGTGAAATTTGGTGGAGGATAGGTGATGATGAAGGCTGGAATCGGGCAGATTTGTCTTTGTGAAGGACGCATAAATCCTGGAAGAAGGTTATCCTGGAAGAACACCTGCTTCCTTCTGCTCTGGCAATGTTCCCCAACTCTGAGAATTGTTTTTTCCAGCAGGACAATGCTCCATGCCACACAGCCAGGTCAATCAAGGTGTGGATGGAAGACCACCAGATCAAGACCCTGGCATGGCCAGCCCAATCTCCAGACCTGAACTCCATTGAAAACCTATGGAATTTGATCAAGAGGAAGATGGATGGTCACAAGCCATCAAACAAAGCTGAGCTACTTGAATCTCTGTGCCATAAAGTGGTATTACGTCACCCAACAGCAATGTAACAGACTGGTGGAGAGCATGCCAAGACGCATGAAGGCTGTGATTAAAAATCAGGGTTATTCCACCAAATTTCTGAACTCTTCCAAAGTTAAAACATTAGTATTTTGTTTTTGAAAAATTAATATGAATTTGTTTTCTTTGCATTATTTGAGGTCTGAAATTTTGGTTATTTTGACCAGTTGTTATTTTCTACAAATAAATACTATAAATTACAATATTTTTATTTGGAATTTGGCAGTAACGTTGTCAGTAGTTTATAGAATGAAACAAAACTGTTTATTTTACTCAAACACATACCTATGAATAGTAAAACAGAGAAACTGATAATTTTGCAGTGGTCTCTTAATTTTTTATGGCCGATCGATATATATATATATATATCGATCAGCCATAATATTATGACCACTGACAGGTGAAATGAATGACTCTGATAATCTCGTTATCACGGCACCTGTCAGTGGGTGGGATATATTAGGCAGCAAGTGAACATTCTGAGCTCAATGTTGATGTGTTAGAAGCAGGGAAAATGGGCAAGCGTTAGGATCTGAGTGACTTTGACAAGGGCCAAATTGTGATGGCTAGACGACTGGGTCAGAGCATCTCCAAAACTGAAGCCCTTGTGGGGTCTTCCTGGTCTGCAATGGTCAGTACACATCAAAAGTGGTCCAAAGAAGGTAAAGCGGTGAACCGGCAACAGGGTCATGGGCGGCCAAGTCTCATTGATGCACATGGGGAGCGAAGGCTAGCCCGTGTGGTCTGATCCAACAGACAAGCTATTCTAACTCAAATTGCTAAAAAAGTTAATGCTGGTACTGATGGAACGGTGTCAGAACACACAGTGCATCGCAATTTGTTGCGTATGGGGCTGTGTAGCCACAGACCAGTCAAGGTGCCCATGCTGACCCCTGTCCACTGCTGAAAGCGCCTACAATGGACATGTAAGCATCAGAACTGGATCACGGAGCAATGGAAGAAGGTGGTCTGGTCTGATGAATCACGTTTTCTTTTACATCATGTAGAAGGCTGGGTGCGTGTGTGTCACTTACCTGGAGAACACATGGCACAAGGATGCACTATGGGAAAGAGGCAAGCCAGCGGAGGCAGTGTGATGCTTTGGGCAATGTTCTGCTGGGAAACCTTGGGTCCTGCCATTCATGTGGATGTTACTTTGACATGTACCACGTACCTGAGCATTGTTGCAGACCATGTGCACCCTTTCATGGCAACGGTATTCCCTCATGGCATTGGCTTCTTTCAGCAGGACAATGCGCCCTGCCACAAAGCAAAAATGGTTCAGGAATGGTTTGAGAAACACCACAATGAGTTCATGGTGTTGACTTGGCCTCCAAATTCCCCTGATCTCAATCCAATCGAGCATCTGTGGAATGTGCTGGATAAACTGGTCCGATTCATGGAGGCCCCACCTCGCAACTTACAGGACTAAAAGGATCTGCTGCTAACGTTTTGGTGCCAGATACCACAGCACACCTTCAGAGGTCTGGTGGAGTCCATGCCTCGACGGGTCAGGGCTGTTTTGGCGGCAAAAGGGGGACCTACACAATATTAGGCAGGTGGTCATAATGTTATGGCTGATCGGTGTGTGTATATATATATATATATATACATATCTGACCATTAAGATCCATTGACACTTAAATGGTCCCAGAATACTGTTAGGCATGGCCCTGAAGATTTTTATCACCTTGAACATATAGTATTAGTTGTATGATCCCTTGAGGCAGTAAGCTAGACTCCTTGAAAAAAAATGCTAAATTGTAGAACAAGCAAAGCTTTGTAGTTGTTTGCCGTGGGTTCCACCTAGAAACCTCAATGTAGGAAAGAACCCCCTTTATATGGTTATACCCACATTTGAAATGTATTTGGAAGACACTCTTACATGTACAGTCAGTAATTAATCCACCTAAAATCCATTAGAGATATCTTTTGTTTGGTAGTGTTCAATGATGTCATCACTTAAGTTTATTATTCTGCTTCCACAAAAGTAACTCCTGCTTCCTGATTTTAAAGGCTTTTAGGAAGCAGACATTTTTTGGTTGTATTTGATTTAGATTAGTGGTGTGTGCTGAATCTCAACTGCCTAATTGTTTTATTGTTGCACCTCAATCTAAAATCAATAAGTCTTAGAGGAGCTGTCTTTGTGACTAAGTAGCTGAACAAAGCGAGGAAGAGAATGCAGCTAAGTGGTTTATGACGTTGCATTCCATCATCGCCAGGCAGGAAACAGTGATGAGCTGAGAGGACAGGCTACTTATAAGAGCCCCACAGAACCCCATCACCACAACCAGAGCAGCTCCATACGAACTGATCCAGATCCAGCACATCCAAGTCCAGCTCGGCTTGTCTCACCACGTCTCATTTCTGAGAACCGACCCTGGCTCTGTTTGAGATGAAGTTCTGCCAGATTCACTGTGCCCTGGCCCTCCTGGGTCTGACCCTGGCAATTTGCAGCCATGGAGCTGCCTCACAGCCTGATCTGGACATCCACAGCCGCCGACTCCTTCAGAGGGCCCGTGCTGCTGGAACGGCTACACAGGTAAGTAGCCTTGGCATTTGGCACTGGCACACACACAAGAAACAAAAGGGTGTCTTATACTTGTGAAGATTCAAATAAGTTCAAATTTAAACCTTTTCTCTGTCATTTGTCAAGGTAGTTGCACGTGATAAACTTGTACATGTTAGCTGTTTTCATTATACTATTATAATTATATTTTAAGAAATAGTTTGACTATCAAGATCCATTTACACTTGAATACTATGCAGATACAATTGTCCCTGAATACTTTCCGAGGTGGACAATTTTATAATCTTTCATTGCTGTGGCTTATTGGGGGCATGATCCACTAAGGCAGTAAGCTACACACCTTAAACAAAAATGTTACATAGTATCGTAGTATTTTTTACCCTTTGCAAAAGATTCCATAAAGCATCTACTGCACCTACTGTGACCAACATACCTACATCTACAATCTAAGTAATTTAGGAGACTCTTAGTCAGAGTGACTTACATACAAGTGAATGAATACATTTTCAAAATGGCCTCCTGTAGGAATCAAACCCGCAACCCAAGCACCATGCTCTTAACAAGGGAAAAATAATCTTAGTAACATTTTAAAGATTCTTCCTAGAACCCTCTAATACTTGTTCTAGCATGCCTTATTACCCTTTACAATTACATTATTTAAGACAATACATAACAATATATATGATAGGGCTTTTCTTTTATGTCCTAATTATACTCCAACACTGGTTTATAGGCCATATCAGGCCTGCTAGTCATATTATGCTTGCTTGCAAAGTGACTTGCAAAGTGTAATTTCTACTGGAATGCAACCAGAGTTAGGATCTCCAACAAGTGCTATTGAATTAATAACAGAATAATTTCACTGCTTTCTTCCAAAAGCGGTTCATAGGATGTTACAGGTTCTGTGTAGAACACTGTTCTGTATACAGAGAAGCATTGCCTCCAAAATCTGTAACAATAACGAGGGCATTGTTACACTGGTATACTGCTAGGCCTGTAACATAAGATTAAGATGGTGTGATTATCAGAATATGCTGTTGGACTTCTGTTATGTACTCTGTAATAAACAAATGTTGGATTATGTCCAAATATGTTGACATATGTTGATAATATGGCATTCTGATCTTTATGTAAATGTATATTACCTGTTTTACTAGTATGAGAACCATAAATAGGAGAGCTGATGAAGGGTAAAAATGCATTCTTTGTAAAATAAAATGCTAGTGATCGCTAACTGTGTTCCTGGTGAAATTGAAACAGGAAAAGGCTAAAGGAAAATGTTACAGGCTGTTAAACCATATTTCAAAGTTACAGCATTTCAGACAGATTACAATAATGGTAATGTTTCCATATTATTTCAGGGAAAACTGAATTCACCGTTCATATTTCTGATCAATCTGAAATTACTTTTATGTTTATTATACAACATTTAGTAATTCTGCAATATAGATTGAATAGAGACTTAAATTATTTCTCTCCTTGGTTACGCTATACACACAGTTTATCACTGCAGATACATGTTATTACAAAAAAGAAAGTACATAATTTTAAGCCTTTTTATATAGCCACCCCATTCACATGGTCATCCATCTGATATCTGCTTCAAGCTGAAAAGTCCTCTTTGCAAACCAGTCATCACAAGACAAAACATGGTAGACAATCTGATTCCAGCCTATTGAAACAGAGTAGTGCTTTCTCCTGCCCAAACGAACGTCTGCACATCTGAACCTTACTTTGTGAATGTTACAGATATGAGTGAGAAACAGTTTGAATGGAGTGTGACTGGAGTGGCTCTTTAAACCTTGAATGCATTGCAATTTTCTATAAAGTATGCTGCAACAACAGGATGATCAAATCTGAGGAACCACATCTGTATGAGAAAGTGAATGTTTTTAGTAAAACAGTTGCAGCATATGCCACAACCACTGTGACACTAGAACATATTTTTCCCTTTGCTTAGATTGTTGACAGTCTGTCTGTGCAATGGAATAATCACAAATTAGGTACTACAGGTTTGATATTCTCAGGCCAGGAAAATATTGGTTTATTGTACATCACCATTAATTTACATTTTTGTAGAAGTTCATACATTTTAGTGAGGCCAAATCCAGTAGAAGTAAAAATGACTCCCTTAACAAGGTTTTGAACCCTGAATATACTACAAGTTTGCATTTCATGTAGGGAAATTGATATACATTATCTGTAAGATATACTTCCCCACAGCTCATAGGTCATGTATGCATGTTTAGTCATTTAGTGAGGGTGTGTGTATATGTGTATATAAAGTATACATATATGTACTGTACATATACTGTACATTACATTTTGTTTCCCTTGGCTTGTGCTGGTGTGCATAAGTGTGTGTTTATATTAATATGAGGGCACATATGTGTTGTTTTTACGTGCAGGGTTGGAGTAGGCGAGCAGTGGAGGACATTCTATCCCAACTGTCTTTACCTGAGCCTGAGGTCCAGGAAAGCGAAGTGTCACAGGCAGGGGACAAAGAGGACCTGCATATGGAGCTGGAGCGCTCAGTGGACAACTCCAACATCATGCCCCCTCGCGAGCGCAAAGCTGGCTGCAAGAACTTCTACTGGAAGGGATACACTTCCTGCTGAGGGAAGACAGACCTGCCCATTTTATGATCGAATGCTGCCAGTTACATTACACCGCAGTCTTGCACCTGCCAATCAACAGTTGGCTATTCCTGCCCAATGACCTATTTTTTAAATCAACAAAATCATGTACCTGTTTAATTTATGAAATAAAGCTAAAATAATGTAATTTCAGTGGTTAATTTTTATACAATTGTGTTTGTATAATTAAAGCAAAGACTAAATTAACTTTTTAATTATTTATGGACAGATTAAATCTGGTAATGACAGATATGGTCACGCTCAAACACTTGATACAGGCAATGAATGTTAGTGACAATCAATGCATATAGAAATAATGTCATACAGTATAATGTCACTAAGCACTTACACTGACACTACATGGCCACGCAAACACACAAAATGCTCTTGTTGACACGGTGTATTATACAGTATCCATTTAGGCCAGTCACACCCACACAGAGAGCCTGGCCACATTACCATGATTACAGCTAATAAACGGCCACAAGGGATACTTCCGTCTTGTTTAATACCCGGAGAGACACTGCATAATGACACGATTAAGAGTGACACTGAGGAGAGCAAAAAACAATCTGTTCTCTGTCCTAATGGAGAAAAGCCACTGAGGCGTATAGCATTAAGATATGGCACCCGCTTTGCAAGTGTTTGGAGATGGGGCTCTAGCGCCAGCGCGCTGGGGCTGATTAGGCGGCTCCAGACGAGGACAAATGGGTCGTTTGATGCATTTTTCATTACAGCCTTATTGGCTGTGAAAACAGGAACACCTCTAGCGTGTTTTCTACCCTGCGGCTCTTGACGACAGACAATGTGGAAAAGACATTTAGCCAGCAGTAATTGATATTTAATTATGCTTCTAAAACAACGCAAATATTTAGACACATCTGGGGTGTTTGATTATCAAGCTTGAAAATTGACTATGTCAGGCATTAAAACAGTTAACCACTGTGGTGTTTACAGAACAGGAAGATGTATCTCTTTGTTTTCTTTCTCGTTCTTTCTCCCACCACTCTGTTTCTACTTCCCTCTTTGTGCAAATGACAGTGTGTGTGTGTGTGTGTGGGGGGGGGGGGTGAAAACTCAGTGTGTTGTGGTAAAATAGTTGTTATGAATCTAATCAAGTGCTGTCTGGGTGATGTGCTATGACCAAGCCTCTAGAAAGGCCACCATTACAGAGATTTCCCCCCTTGTCACAATGGGTTAGCATCTGAACTGGGTTCAAATAGCATTTTTATATCCCCCAAATACTCCAACCTCACTTGACTGAGCAACCCTGGCACAATTAAACTAATGTAATAGTCCCAAAAGTACAAACTCTGCCTATTTGGCAAAGCATCAGAGAGGCAAAGCAATAAAAAAGAAAACAAAATGCCTTTTGAATCCAGTTCTGGTTATTATAGTTCAAGAATCCCTGATGGGAATGATTAAGCCAGTTGTTCAGCTTTCTTTGAATCAATTGGTTAAGCCTGGGCTCTACCTGTCCAACAGTGTTAGAATTGTAGGGAACATTGACTGCAGTTTAAAAGTTTAGTGTTAATTCATTTTGTTGATGAGCTGAAGAAAGGCTTGTGTTCAGAAAGGCATGTAAGTGGATAACATGTGGTTGCACTGCACATCAACACTGATTGACAATGCATAATGGCTCTTTCCCACTGAGCGATTCCAATCCAACCTAACCTTTGGTAGGAGCCGAGGGCTATTGTTGGTTGTAGTTAGAGAGACAAGGAATGTTACTTTCATGTATATGCATGATATTACTGTCACTATTCCTAGAGGCTTTTGCATTCCTTGTTTAGGCATACCATACCGTTTCCATGGAGATGGATAAGGTACTAGACACGACCATCTTGGGGCGTTGCTTTAAATCACAAGTTACCCCAAGGTCAATCGTTAGATGGTGAGAATCAGCAGAGAGAGAGAATCTAACACTGGCGTGAGCTGATTTTAACACCTGGAGACATGTATTTTGACTGCTGAATAAACATTGAAGCCTCTAATCCTGATTTATTCTTTTACCTGTGCAAATCCACATGAACAACTATTAGCATAATGGTTAAAAATACATAGATCTAATAATCTGGCGCTGCGAGCAGGGTGGTTGAGTTGGATTGGAAACACACTCCATGTGTTGTCAGCTAATTCCGGAGCCAAGACACAGACAGGGACGGAAACTGTCGGTCGTCCAAATACGATTCCAGGAGAGCCGGCAATCCTCCATTCCCACCTCCTTCTGACGTCCTGCTCCTGGAGTAGGCCTAATTTTCCCATAAAAACATCCAGTGAGTCAATCACCATCTCACACCACCGAGAACTGAATTGAATGATCAGCTATAAATTAATATAGTACATGCAGTATCCATCTGCTTAAAAATCCTAAGCCACTAGTTGATACTACTCTTAACTACATTATGGGACGGTAAGAAATGTGGTTTTAATTGATTGAGGGGTAATACATGATCCGGCCATTCACATATAGAAAGGTGTTGGTAAGGAGGAGGTTCCAAGATTGATGGGTTCAGAGAACATACCAGACTTGGCGGGAAGATGTGGTGATTACCCTGTTTATGACGAAAATATATAAGGAAGAAGTGTATGAACAACGGTACGAGGACACAAGCGAGGTAATAGGAAGAAGAGTGGTTACGGACTTGCAGGATCAAGAGGTGCTGTGGTTGTCGTTTCGGGGAAGGCGAGTATGGTCTAGTCATCTAGATTTAAATGAACCCCTTACCAGGCAATTGCAGAGGCCAGGAGAGTGTGTTTGGTTTTAAATGAAAAGAGTGTAATACTGAGTTTGTATATTGAAAAGTGGTAAAAGTAAAAATAAATGAAACATCACTCACTTATTGTTGTGTGAATTTTAGTATTAAAAGAACTCCAGGCAAATGCAGGGGTTGTGAAGTGTGATTGAAAACACGCAGATAGATAAGGGGGATCTAGGCAGTGAGCCCAGGAAAGTAGAACGTGCCAAGTTAGGTGGCAGACATCCCGGGAAGGGAACGGGCTAAGTGAAGGGAGTCCCGACAAGAAGGGAGTCTTACGGAGTAAGATCTAGCATTCCAATCTAGAACACAGAGGTAAAATGGCGGGGACACCAGTTGAGCTCTTAGCGAAGAGGTTTCCTTAATCTCGGAGACGAGATTAAGGCCATTTCTGAAGCCTTAGAGAAGAGGAAAATGGCGACTAAGTGGCCAAAAGAGGGGACATTTGTTGTCTTGCTATGTGAAGAAATGGACACTATCATAAAAAATTATAAAAATAATGACCTAACGGAGAAACGGAAGCGGAAGCGAGAAAAGGAGAGGGAGGTAATTAAACTATTCCTAGAAGAAGGTAAAGGACAGTTGGCAAGTGTAGCCAAGGCCAGAAGCATGTTAAAGAAAGACGAGGAAAAGACAGAGGAAAAGGTAAAATGGGCTGATAAACCCCCACCATATAAAGGAATTCAATGTCCCATGGTGACAGGGACGGTAAAAGTTGAAGGAGAGATTGAAATAGATGAAGGAAAGAAGTCTGTGAAAACTCTTACCCCGACTAAAAAGAAAGAGAAGGAAAAGCCGGCACTAGATCTGGACTGTTATAAAGGGTGTATCGAAATGATGAAACTAGGGGGGCAAGGAAAAGGGGAGCAGAAACAGACGTGGGAGGGGATAGATTCAGACTGGCTTACCCCAAGCAAAGAACAAGAATTGAGAAGCAAAGCTGCAAAACTGCAGCAACAAAAGGATGAGGAATGTAATCACTATGAAAGGGTGATCAGACAACTTAGTACAGAATTAGAAGAGGTACGTGAGCAGAGAAATGAAGAAAGACAAAAGATGACAGAATGGGCAAAGACGCAATTGATGAGAGTAGATAAAGAAATGGAGGCAGAAGAATAAGGGGCAAAAGGAATAGAGGTGGCCCCAAAGGGTTACAAATTACAAAGTCAAACACTAGATGAACTACCCACTCAGATGCTCCCAATTCTGATAAAAGGGGATAACCCACAGTATTTGCCTTGGGCTCCACAGGACCTGGAAGGGTTGGTTGCTAAATTACCCAACCTTCATAATGGTGCTGGGAAATGGATAAGAATATTGGAAGAACAAACCATGGGAAAACTGCTGGCGGTGGGAGACCTGAAGGCCTTGATGGCCAGAGTGGTGGGGACGACCAAAATGGAAGCGATGCTCAGAGATGGTGGCCTGGCATAGATGACAGGGACTGTTGCGAGAGATGGACAGTCCTTTGACCCGTTCCGACAGCAACTGTGGAGGGCCTTAAGGGAGGAATACCCGGCTGTAATAGACTCTGATGTACTAAAAGGAACACCGTTGGGGGAGGCTGAGAATCCAGCTGTGTATTTGCAGAAGCAGTTGGAAAGATGGAGGCTGGAAACGGAGAAAGACCCAGAGACTGATGATTTAGTGTCTTTCATGTTCAAAAAGGCATTGGTGGAAGCACTGCCCACGCCAGTAAGAACAAGGCTGGAAGACGAAGTGGCACTAATGAAATCTAAGCCACATAAGGAGTTCAGAGACTATTTCATCCACGCTGTGGAAAGGTATAGGGAAAATGAGAAAAAGATGACTGAGCAGGGGAAAGAGATCCAGAGAAAGCTCACCCAGCTGCAACTGGATGAACTGACAAAAAAGAAAAAGACTCAAGTCAAGGTACCGAGGAAACCACCATGGCACCCGTCCTCCAGGGAGGTCAACAACCACCGCAACAGCCGCAGGCCCCACGGTCACCCACCACACCAGTAGTAAATGTGTTTACTCAGCCCCCAGGGCAGAGTAGGGGACGAGGAAATGGGCCAAGAAATCAATATAAAGGGCCTAGGGGGCCAATAGGTGTGTGCTGGGGATGT
>JACXGI010011530.1:10195-24881 GCA_016801175.1 Esox masquinongy | reverse complement strand
CCCCCCCCCCCCCCCCCCGATTGTCCCTGTCTTGGTCCATCTGGTCATGCTTCTGACCTGGATTAGGTTTTATAGACTCTGGACACAGCCAATGTGCATTTATTCATTATTACAATTTATACTCTTAAAATGTTCTCCCGACACTGCCAGAAGAGGACTTGCCACTCCTCAGAGCCTGGTTCCTCTCTAGGTTTCTTCCTAAGTTTCAGGCCTTTTAGGGAGTTTTTCCTAGCAACTTTGCATCAACCCTGTTGTTGCTTGCTCTTTGGGGTTTCAGGCTGGGTGTCTGTAAAAGCACTTTGTGACAACTGCTGATGTAAAAAGGGCTTTATATAATACATTTGATTGATTGATTGATCATGACTTCTTTCAAGACAACCGACATACACGGCAAATTTGATATTTAATATTTAATAGAATATACACAAAATTCCAATCCAATTTAAAATTAAGTTTGCTCTACTTGTTAATAAATCCTTGATATAGTTTTACAGTAAATGTTATTTTTAGGCCCCTAACACAATTCTGAATTAGACATTTCAGATTAAAATGTATTTGTTCAGTACATAAAAATGCCAGAAAAACATCTAGCTACCTTTACTTTCAAGATTCCACTGACTAAACAAATTCACCTGTGAAATGAATGACCCTCTTCGCCTTTTTAAACACAAAAATTAAACACTGCACCCACTAGAGGTCGTTCAGGCAAAAAATATCTGGATGGGATTCAAGTATGTGCTATGCACAAAGGACAATAATTTGATTAGGAGAAGTTTTAGGCAAAAAGACAAGAGTGAATTTAAAAAAATGGTGCCAAAGTTGGTTTGAAACTTTGTTGAACACTTATACACTAAAGGCTTGTCCTCAATACTTACATTTCTTAAGGGCTGATTTTAACCAACACTCAGCACCATGGTCCATACTGGAAGAAACAATCAAACTTAACAGGGTTAGATATAATAATTATTTCATAAGAGTGTAAAGGTGACTCCTGGTCTTGTTATTTGGCCTCAACCCTGATTGATGAAATATTGATAGAGTTCAGTTCAGTTCTTTTCTACCTGAGTTTCTCCAGTTTCGTTTGTGGATCCTCCAACACAGAGTGTAGTATATCTACTCCTGAGTCTCCTGGGTGATTGTAGCTCAGGTCCAGCTCTCTCAGGTGGGAGGGATTTGAACTCAGAGCGGAGGCCAGATATCTGCAGCCTTTCTCTGTGACTCCACAAAATGACATCCTGCAGGAACAGGGCCACTCTTAAAACCCTGTTTCCAAAGATGTTGGTACGCTGCGTAAAATATAAATTAGAACAGAATGCACTGATGTGCAAATAATTTATCCCTATATTTAATTGAAAATAGTACAAAGACAACATATCAAATGTTAAAACTAAGAAATGTTATTGAGAAATGGGTCTCCTTTGTTGTATTTTTCATTTCATTAGGTGCCAAATGTTTTCAATGGGTGACAGGTCTGTACTGTTTATGGGTGACAGGTCTGGACAGGTCTGGACCAGTTTAGCACACATACTCTTTTACTACGGAGCCTTGCAGTTGTAATATGTGCAGAATGTGGTTTGGCATTGTCTTGCCAGAATAAGCATGGCCTTCCCTGAAAAAGACGTCATCTGGATTGTTACGCATGCAGGTACCCTGTATGTGCGTTTGTGTTTTTCCCCTCCTGACTTTTCCCCAGGTGTCCCTTATTTTCCTGATTGTGCTCGTTGGTGTTTCCCACCCGGCAGTCATGAGTGCATCGCCTGACTGCTGAGGTGGACCAATCAGTGGACACCCATCCTAACCACCTGTTCCCTATTTTTCTGTACCCAATCACATCACACATCCCCTGGTTTAAAAACCCAGTCAGTTGGTTCTCCCAGAGAGACTCTTTTGATTTCCCCCACATGGACATAGACACTATTGAGATACATACCCTTTTTGATAGACAGACACTTTGTTCATTCATACATCACTTAGTTTAGCACATACATCTCACTTTGACCTGTTTCTTGTGAGTATGTATTGCTGTGGTGTTTTGTTTGGTGTTGTCTAGTCAATTGTTTGCTGTGTGCTGTTTAGTCCTTGTTCAACCTGTGTGTTTTGTTTGTCCCTGTGTCTCTGGGAAAAGTTTTTTTTTAGCAAGTCGCCATTGGGCATACACAACCCGTAGGAAAACTTTGTCTAAAAACACTGGTTAGAACTGAGCGGACCACCCACCTTATTTTTGTATTGATTAGTAGTCAGCTAAGCGGTTCTTGAGGTAGGCAAGTTCAGTTTAGGGGTGTTTGGATTATATTATTTCATTTCTTGGGTCCAGCTCAGCCCCTTTTCCCTAACCTCTTTACTGTGTGTTTATAATAAACATTTTGTTTGACGGTAGCTTTGGTTTTCTGTGTCGTTTGTTCTCACTGTTCCTTTATACTACACTACTTTGCATGAGTGTTATGTTACGGGTCTCTGTACCATCCACCCTAGATTGCTAGAGCCACAGCGTTCGTAACATGGATGGAAGCATATGTTGCTCCAAAACCTGTATATATTATTCAGCATTAATGGTGTCTTCACAGATGTGGAAGTCACCCATGACATGTGCACTAATGCACCCCCATACCATCACGGATGCTGGTTTTTGAATGTGTCCATGATTCCCAAAAAGAATTTAAAATTTTGATTCTTCAGACCACAGGACAGTTTTCCACTTCGCCTCAGTCCATCTTAAATGAGCTCAGGCCCAGAGAACACGGCGGCATTTCTGGTTCTTGTTTATATATGGTTTATTCTTTGCATGGTAGAGTTTTAACTTGCATTTGTGGATGCAACGACATAATGTTTTCACAACGGAAGTGTTCCTGAGCCCATTCCGTGATTTCCACTAGACAGAGTCATGTGTTTTTAATGCAGTGCCGCCAGAGGGCCTGAAGATCATGGCCATCCAATATTGGTTTTCAGCTTTGTCCCTTGCGTACAGAGATTTCTCTGAATCTTGTAATTAAATTATGTACCGTAGATGATGAGATCCCTAAACACTTTGCAGTTTTACATTGAGAAACGATATCCTTACATTGTTGCACTATTTGCCTGCGTAGTCTTTGACAGAGTGTTGAACCCTGTCTCTGGGATGCTCTTTTTGTACCCAATCATGTTACTGACCTGTTGCCAATTCACGTAATTAGTTGAGATGTTCCACCAGGTATTTTGCATTACACAACTTTTCCAATCTTTTGTTGCCTCCGTCACAAATTTTTTAAAAATGTTTTGCTGGCATCAAATTCAAACTGGGCATATATTTTTCAAGAAACAATATCTCTCATTTCATACCTTGTCTTTGTACTATTTTCTGTTGAATATAGGTTTTAAATGATTTGCACATCATTGCATTCTGTTTTTCTTTATATTTTACACAGCGTCCCAACTGTTCTGCAAATGGGCTTGTAAACATACAACGTTTTGGTGAGTATTCACAAAAAAGGGAAGTTCTGACCTTAAGGTGAGTATTCAAAAAATCAGTAATGACCTTAATATCTCCAGTTTACAGTGTGGACTCTTCAGTGCAGCAGAGAGGAGCTTTACCCCTGAATCTTGCAGGTCATTGTCACTCAGGTCCAGCTCTCTCAGTTGGCAGGCAGTTGAGCTGAGAGCTGAGGCCAACGCTTCACAGCATTTTTCTGTGAGGTGGCATCCATTCAGCCTGGACAATCGAGAAGGAAAAACAATGTTGCCCAAAATCCAACTCAATAGGCATTTTATCTCGCTACCATATTGATTGTTTTTTGGTACAGAAGGCACCTTATGTTACAAAAATCATTGTTGTACTGTATTTTAAAATAGTATATTATTGTTGGTAATAAGTCATACAGGGCTTTCCTGGAGGCTTTGATCACTGGCAGTAGCCTCAGAAGACCTTCTTCTGTTCTACAGAATTTTGAGAGATCAAACAACTCTTGTTCCTCTTCTGATGTCAACAACAAAAAGACCAGAGCTGACCACTGTGCAGGAGACAGTTCAGTTTCAGACAGGTTTCCTGAACTCAGGTAGCTTTGGATCTCCTGAACTAGAGAATGGTCATTTAGTTCATTTAGACAGTGGAATAGATTGATACGCCTCTCTGGAGGGAAGTTTTCTCTGATCCTCTCCTTGATATAGTTGATTGTTTCTTCATTGGTCTGTGAGCTGTGTCCAGTCTGTGTCAGAAGGCTTTGTAGAAGTATCTGATTGGACTCTACTGAGAGACCTAGAAGGAAGCGAAGGAAAAGGTCCAGGTGTCCATTTTCACTCTGCATGGCCTTATCCACAGCTTTCATGTGGAGGGCAGTTTCAGGTGTTTCTTCAGCTGTCTGGTGTTTTCTGGCAGTAGTTTCTGGCTTGGCCATCAGATTGTCATTGTCATTTTTGAATGTGACAAACACATACACAGCAGCCAGAAACTCCTGGATGCTCAGATGAACAAAGCAGTACACCTTCTCCTGGTAAAGCCCACACTCCTCTCTGAAGATTTGCGTGCAAACTCCTGAGTACACTGAGGCTTCTGTGACATCAATGCCACCCTCTCTCAGGTCTCCCTCATAGAAGACCAGATTGCCTTTCTCGAGTTGTTGAAAGGCTAGTTTTCCCAGTTTCAAAATCATTTCTTCATCCCGTTTCATCTGTATATCTGTTTCAGCTTTTTCTTGTCCCCTTGAATATTTAAGTTTTTTATGTAGTATGTTGTAGTTCATAAAGTGTGAGTACATCTCAGTCAGAGTCTTGGGCATCTCACCACTCTCGGCTTCACCCAACAGTTTCTCTAGAACAGTGGCAGAAATCCAACAGAAGACTGGAATGTGGCACATGATGTAGAGGCTCCTTGATGTCTTTATGTGTTTGATGATTTTGATGGCCAGGTTCTCATCACTGATTTTTTTTCTGAAGTACATCTCCTTCTGTGGGTCACTGAATCCTCGTATCTCGGTCACCTGGTCAACACACTCGGGAGGGATCTGATTTGCTGCTGCAGGTCTGGAGGTTATCCAAAGAAGAGCTGAGGGTAGCATATTCCCCTTAATGAGGTTTGTCATCAAAGTGTCTACTGAGGTTGACTCTGCGACATCCCTACAGCACTCGTTGTTCTTGAAGTCAAGAGGAAGCCGACACTCATCCAGACCATCAAAGATAAACAGAACTTTGTATTTGTCAAAGTTCATGATCCCTGATTCTCTGGTTTCCATAGAAAAGTGGTGAAGAAGTTCAATCAGACTGAGCTTCTTGTCCTTCATTAAATTCAGCTCCCGAAAAGGTAGAGGGAATAATAATTTGACATCCTGATTTGCTTTTCCTTCTGCCCAGTCCAGAATGAATTTCTGCACAGAGACTGTTTTTCCAATGCCAGCGACTCCCTTTGTCAGCACAGTTTTGATTTGATTCTCTTGTCCATGTAAGGGCTCAAATATGTCGTTGCATTTGATAGATTTTTCTTTTGTTACTGGTCTTCTAGATGCCATCTCAATCTGTCTCACTTCATGTTCATTGTTGACCTCTCCACATCCACCCTCTGTGATGTACAGCTCTGTGTAGATCTTATTGAGAAGACTTGGGTTACCTTGTGTAGCTATCCCTTCAAACACATGTTCGCACTTCCTCCTTAGATTGGCTTTGAGTTTATGTTGGCAGACAGCAAGCTCACCTAAAAGATCTGAGAATACAGACATCAGTTATATTAGTACAACACTGTCAATGCAGTGGGATGAGGGAAATATTATGTGTAGACATATTTAATTTAATCTATCCACAAGTATTTGATCCTTTACTTTTTTCCAGTCTGTCAGCAAGATCCTTCTGGTTTATGTTTCTCAAGACATGCAGTGTGATTTTTAGAGCCCCCTCTCTGACAGTGCTCTCCAGCTCTTCTTCATTATCCACAACATCTTCATCCCCCCTCTGAATCTCACTGCATTCTGCGAGGTCTGGACAAAGAACTCTTTTGAATCTCTTCAGCTCCCGTTTTAACATGGCAATGACGTTTTCTTCAACTAACTGAAATACATCAAATTGTGTGAAGAATGTTATTCAGTTTGAAATGTTTATGAAAGATGAGAAAGTAAGTATAATAATATTAATGTGAAAGAAAAATGCACTTATTTCTAATTCATCTGTGTGAAAAAACAATAAGTACGAGAAAATTACCCACCCTAAAAATAGAGACCATGTCTCCTTGCTGAAACTTTAATTCTGATGTGTCCCTGTAGCCAAACACACAACACACTACATCATGTTATAAGGAACAAACAAGTGGTTGGAACCTAAATTATATTCCAATTGTTTCATTCCAAGCAGAAGCCCAAAATGTATTTGGTTCTGTTCCAGTGTAAATCCAATCAGGGCTAATTCAACAATTAGCACCAATGTGGAAAATAATTGTTTGCATGTTTAATTTGTAATGTAATGTAACCTAGATTGATGCATGAAACCTGAAAAGACAAATACATCTTTGAAACTCATAGTTCCAAATGCATGATAGAAACACTTTTTTCAACCTCATTTGAGGATGTTCTTATGTGCATTTTATAGGATTACAGGCCAGTAAGTGAGGTGAAGTGAAAACAAGTGTGTTCCAAAAGTATGTTTTCTTATGACATTTCCTTGAGATCATGGTTTTGTGGCTCATCCCAAATGTAGGCATATTGTAACTAGGCAATGAAACAGATGATAACCTCTGTTCGTTGGGAATGCCTGCTTGTTTCATACATATTTCACAGTCCATGAACAGACAGGAGGGTGCTGCAGAGTCTGGTTTGTCCTGTTTGAAATATACGGGTATGTCCTTTGACTGGTCACTCTTCATGGACAGACAGCTGGGTACAGAGGATTTTGGTGGTGAATCCTGCAGGAGTGGACTTCAAAACAACAAAAAGTCAGCCTGCATTCTAACAATAAAAATGATTAAATCATTTTGACGCACTCAATGGGCAAATCTGATGAAGTTCAATGCTGAGCTTTTTAAAAATAAATGAACAATAAACAATGTTGCTAGTTTAGCTAGCTAACAAGTAAGAACCTTCAATGAGATATGAGGTAATAATTTGTCTGTTTGAAACATGGACACAGATGTAATGTCACCAGGATTAACAGACACTGATCTACTAGCCTAGTAGTTCAATTATGTATGTATATATGTACTGTCTAAGTATATTTTACAGTATTATACATAGAACTATTTGATTTGAAGGTTGGATAAGGAAAACTTATTGATTAATCACCTTTTCGATTCCTTACGTGGGCCAAGTTCCTCACTGAGACTTGTGCTAGAGGCAATGCCTTCATCCCCTCCCTCTCCAGTGAGACTCATCCCTTGGCCAGTTCAGTTTGACTGTGAAGGAAACACAACGATAAGGTTTTATATGGTAAACAAAATACCAACAAAATCATGAGCTTGTGGTGGTCTACTGGTCAAAACACACACACTTTCTTCACTGTATCGACTAGTGCCTGCACTGATCTTACAAGGCCTTACAACTGTATTGTAACTTCATCATACCAGAGGGATGTTTCAATTTCAAGACTTTTAAATGATTCAGTTATACCTATCAATTGTTGCGGAAAACTTTTGAAGGAATACCCCCATCAGAACCCAAAACAAATGTGTGGTACTCGGTTGTCAACAATGTTACTGTACAGAGACACTGCATATGATTTAAACATGGTTGAACCCAAATGTTCATCAGATGTGTTATCAGTCCTTGCATCCACAGCTCTTTATATTAATTTGAAACTGGTTGTATTTCTCCATCTAAGCTATTTATTAAATCAGCAATGGGATGACTTTAATTGTGTGATCTGGATATTACCCCTTTAAGTAAACACATTCATTAAGCACATGCCTCCCTTTTCAATATATCAATCTATCTGAAAATATACAATTTAAATACAGTATCTATAGTTTAATGATTTGGTATCAATAACTTACATATCAATATCTGAGAAAGCTTTGGATTGTATTACAGAGCTTTTACCACAGGCATGTCCCTCCGTCCGTCGAGCCAGCTGCTAATGGAATGTTTTAGCTTGTGACTTAAAAACCGCTTCAATTGTTTCTTCATGTCTGCCAGGTTTCATCCAATCAAATGTGTGAATGTGAATTGAATCAGGGATTCCTAAGATAACCAGTTCATCCAGTCAGGGTGAGGCCAGCTCAGTAAGAGAACATGCAATGTCATTGTTTCCCATTTACCCATAGTGAGCTGGTGCTATTGTCTATCAATAGCATCAGCTGTCACAGGGACTCTTCGCCGATTAATGCAATAAAACATTATTTGCTCTATCATAGAATTAATATATTTTTGCTTTATTATTAGTGTGGTAGCATGTCATAGATTTATATTTATTGCATTTATTATTGTCACATGGTTACTGTTATCAGAGAGGCATCAAAAACACATCTCAGAAGAATCCTGTAAAGCTAGTTCTAGTTATAACTGGAAAACGATGCAGACAGTAATTTTCAAACCGATGACAGAGACATGACAGTGAGTAACGTTTTTGTTATATCTTTATTCTTAAACATATCATATGTTGATATATGACCCTTTGTATGAGACAAGCAATTTAGCTAAAGTCCATCCTGTTTGTAGGGGTCATCCTTGATATGTTTCTACAACTTGATTGGAATCCACCTGTGATCAATTCAATTGATTGGACAGGATTTGGAAATGGACACACCAGTATATATAAAGTCCCACAGTTGACAACTCATGTCAGAGCAAAAAACAAGCTAAGAGGTCGAAGGAACTGTCCGTAGAGCTCAGAAATCCGATTGTGTTGAGGCAGGTGTGATCACCGCCAGCAGGAGACAGCGACAGTGGAATGTATTTTATTTCTGAGCCAGAGAAGGGAAAGGGAGGGATTTATATTGGATATAAGGAACAATGGCATTGGAGAACCAGGCTATTGTACGTGTAAGCAGTAAGGCGCAAGAGGGTGTGGTATATGCGCAATATACCATATCTAAGAGCACCTGGGCACAGCTCTTAGCTGTGGTGTATTGGCAATATATCACAAACCCCTGGGATGCCTTTAGGCTCTTATATACCGGGTACCAACACAATTAGATCATTAAAAAGTAATGTGAAGTCATACCCGTGGGTTACGGTCTCACAACACGGCCATTAGCAAATCAACGTTTAGAATTCAAACCACCTATTACATATGTTTTTACTATATTATTTGTGTTGGTAACCAGGGTAGCAAAAAGGCAACTATTTTTCCCAATCTGGATACAGGCTAAGACCTGTATTAAGGCACTGCATCCTGCCTAAAAAAAGAGCTCTTAGCTATTATTAGCCAATATACCACACCCACTTGTGCCTTATTGCTTACATTTATCATGGGTAACATATGACTAACCACAAGATAACATCCGCACTCAGCGAACTACATACAAACATAAACGGACATGTATCTTCTCAGCTTTTGTCATCGCAGGATTATTTAGTCAAGCAAACCTAAAACAAACACTAACAACATATAATCAGAGCACCGTCTATAGCACATCACTCCTATTCTTCAGCTCCCACCAAATCCTCATGTTCGTTCCATTTGACTCTAAAAGCAATGGTCTCATCTTAAACCCTAACTTAAGTCTCCAAGCAATTGAAACTGAACAATAAATAAAGTATTTAAATGAACACAAACACAAAATACTGAAATAATAAGATTTCTAAGAAATATTCCGCAAGGGGTCAGGATGACATCACATTCAACGATCTATGGTTTAAATGATACTGTGACACACAGTGACATCTAGTGGTTAGCCATAGTTAGTACACCAAACTGAAATGGGAGATTTAAAGGAAACTGACTGACTGAGTAGTGTTAAATAGCATAGTGGTTAGAGATGAGGACCTGCAACTAATAGGTCCCATATTCGAATCTCATCAATTTGTTCCGGATAGATGAAAACTATGCTAATCCTAAAATACAACTGTTTACGGTCATATTGCGACTATGTCTGGTGGATTTTGCAAATTACGCATTAGGATTTCTTCTGTAGAGATAAAAACTTTGCTGGCTACAACCTTCAGTAGTTGCGTTGTAGTAAGCCTAAAATAATACTGTTTGTATTGCGACTATTTCTGGTGGATTTTCGAAGTACGCATCCATGCATGATTTTTGGGGTAATATAGGCTAGATAAAAACCCCTTGGTCAGTAAAAGAGTAGGGGTTTCCACAATTCTCTCGTCTTTTCACTTGACAAAAAGTCAGTTATCGACACCTATATTGATAGTTATTTTATCAATGTCTTTTCACGTGCCTACGACTGAGCACTTAAACTTAACCACACTGTTTAGCCTTATAGCTTCCTATGTTTTTATCCCATTTTTAATCTTTTTTAATCTTTATATGTTTTTTAATTGTATTTTTATTATTATGATGTTTTCATTTGTTTTGATGTTTTAATTTGAGTATTTTATATTTTATATATTTTTTTATTTTATATATTTATTTTATATATATTCTTTTATGTTATTGTATTTTTATATATTTTTTATTCTATTTTTCTTTGTAAAGCACATTGAATTGCTTCGATGTATGAATTGTGCTCTATAAATAAACTTGCTTGCTTGCTTTTATCAATGAAAAACAAACGTTTTGTGCCATGAAATAGCTTTGGCTGTGTTAAGTTCATTTTCAGTGTTGCTAGCAATTGCTCAAATCTTATGGCTATTCCAAGGAGTAAGTTAGACAGTAAGCCTATAGTAAGACTAGTAAGCCTATTACTGGCTAATAAGCTGTTAAAACGGCATGCTATTTGTGGTGGAGGTAAACTTAATAAGAAACGTTGATCAGTTTAACACAATTCTTAATGGTATCTAGCGAAATATTCAAACTTGGTGCGGTGTTAATGCGTGACAAAATGGTCTAATGTCCCGATGACATATTTGCCCAGACGGAAACTGGGCAAATGTGGTGTAGTGGTTAAAGACAGCCCCTCGTGCAAGACATGGTTTTGAATCCAGGGAGGGCAACAACATTTATCACTTTTAATTGCGGGCCGGCTGAACTAGGCATGTCTGGTTCCTTTTATGGTTATTTACCATCTACTGGGAGTGGAGTTTAACATGGAGTATAATCAAAGTGTTTGAACAGGAGGTTGGTTTAGCTGTGAACTCTTTTAGTTGGAGACGGTCAGTTACAAAGGCAGACTATCAGATTTTCATAAGAAATACTCTAAACAAGATTGCCCACATCAATGTTTTCAACGATTCCAGATGCATTAGACTCATCAGGTCTATGTTCTGAATGGTTAAGCTAAGCTATACTTTGTTCCGAATGCAATAGCCACTTTGGGGAGGTTCACACTGTGGAATCTGTGTAATAATGTAGTAATCTTAATGTATTATTAAGGTACATTTCATTGAGAGTTAAATGCGCCTAGATAATGAGAACAATAGGAACATCTGTGTTTAGATTCTCTCTTTCAATAGGTCATGCTCTGATAACCTCAGGAATGTGAAATGTTTACGTTGACCATCTGTATTTATTTCAATCAATCAATCAAATTTATTTATAAAGCTTTTTAAAACAGTAATTGTCACAAAGTGCATTTACAAAACACCCAGCCTGAAACCCCAAGGAGCAAACAACAACAGTGTTGAATTTCAGTGGCTAGGAAAAACTCCCTAAGAAGGCCGAAATTTAGGAAGAAACCTAGAAAGGAACCAGACTCAGTGGGATGACCAGTCCTCTTCTGGCTGTGCTGGGTGAACATTTTAAGAGTACAAGTTGTAATAATTAATAAATGCATGTGGGCTGAGTCCAGAGTCTATTAAACCTAGTCCAGGTCAGAAGCATGACCAGATGGACAAGGACAGGGACAACACGGGGGAGGGGGGAGGTGTCAGCACAGTGGCAGCTGAAATCGTCAGATATCGTCTTGATTTGCAACACAACCAGGAGGACTTTGGACAGGGACAGCAACGAGTCTTTCAAGCCTGGTACTCCGGAGGTGTGGGCCAATACCTCATGTTCTCCTAAGTTTAAACAGAGCAGGAGACAGGGAACATTTAGAAAGTGCATTCCTTAGATCTACAAGGATTTATAGTGGAGAAGGAGATGATCTCACCGGTTGATGCTCTCTGGTCTGTCTCCTCTGACCGTCAGCACGCCTCCCTCAGGCGGTTAGCGTTCCTGCGTGTTCCTGCTGGGTCGTACATGGCGATACCAGCGAGTCAGCTGGAACCGTCTCTATTCTTGCAGGAACACTACATCTAAACCAGCCGTCATCTTAATTTCCACGGGTATCTCTCCAACCCAATGTCCAGTGGTAGCCATCATAAACGTGGTGGTTAGCAAAGTCTCTTCCTCAACCCCGGGTCTGTAGTCTTCTTTGGTCTTAGCCGCTGTAAACACCGACCGGGCCAACAGAGGTTATCTGTCGTATCTGGTGTGTTCTTCTCCCCCATTTCGATCCGTTTCTTGACCCGTGTACTGTAGACTCTCCCAACACATTCAAAGTGGAGCAAAACGGCCTCCAGACAGCCTTCAGCAGCATCACGTTGAGAACAAAGTCCGGGCCACAGAGTAAAACGAATTGGGGTTATCTCGGTCACCAGCAGGGTTGGCTGCGTCGATTGTAAGAATGCAGTGTCGCCGGGCGGGGTGGGACGATGCAAAGGACTCCCAGCAATCAGCCTGGGGGGCGGCCAGAGGGACAATTCAGAACCAACCTGAGCGAAAAGAACTGCAACACAGAGATCAATAAAACTCATACAAACTTCCCTAAAGCGTCCATAAGACACCACTTTCCACCTTCACCACATAGTATGTCTCCCAATCAACTTGCTATTATACCTTCAGCAACTCCCGCACGTTACCTCATCCATATTCCTCCAATCTGCCTGGTAGGCCAGGCATCCGCCGCCGAATGAAAGCACCATTAACCGGAAAACCTAATAATCCCCAGAGCCACAGCTGGTCACTTGTCGGCAGTTACATCATGTTTGTCGGTCCACCGTAGGCACGGGAGACCGTCAAAGATATACTACCACCCTCGCCCATCGCGCTGATTTACCCCTTAAATCAATTTTAAATGTTCACCGCACAGCAGATCTATATTAAGATCGACTTAGCTAGCCCTCATTCGGGGGAGGAATTAGGCTCCAGGGACCCCGTCTCTGGCCGTGCACGGTTGACCTGTTCCAGAAGAGCACCAGGCGGTCGGGATAAGGTCCCGAAGGATGAGCCCCCAAATGTTATGGCAATTCCATCGATTAGAACTCTTTATGGAAGTAAGCACAGAGACAAAATTCTCTTGGCACAATTAGCAGTTTATTATATAATATTTGCAAATAGAGAGATGCGTCCTAAGCCTATCATAAAAGGCCTGTGAGGAATCTCTGAGGACAATACATTAACAGTCAGTATTTATTACAGAGAAAAGGGGTGTGGTAAGGCTGCTCATTCGTTCTCTAAAGACAACAGTTGCCTTATCCCTTCTTGCCCCCACCTGTTTCCCTCTATCCTGTCCTAGGTGTTTACTGTCAAGGGGGTAGGGGAACATCGTAAGAGACACTCAGGATGCTGGCCACATTCCTAAAGAAGAAAGAACAGACACCCTGATGGTTGGGGCACATTAGCAAATGGTCAGAAGACCCACTGGTCTACTACTACTACTACTACTACTGATAACATGCAAGAATGTGTGCCACAACAACTGAACAAAGATCTCTCCTCACACTTGGCACTCCCCATCCTGTCTAAACACTGACTCTGTACTTTACAACCATCTCACTATTAAAAACAGTTCAACAAATTTCTATAACGGAATATAGATAAAAACACAAAGATTAAAATGACCTATCTGTCCATCAAACCAAATCTAATCCACATTTAACCCAATCCCTTCAAAATATTTAAAGCCACAGAGTGGAACTATTACAACAAATTACACCATACAACGAAGACATTGTGAACACTGCACATTCTGATCTGCAAATAACTACAGGCAAAGTGATAACAGAGGAATGATTTGCAACATCTCACCTCTAATTCCACAACACCTCCCAACATGAATGTTATGGGTACTCAGTCTAAACGGTACTCAGTACTCTGACTGTAGTGTACGACACATGTACGTTGTCTCAGCACCACACTGTTATTGTAGTTATAATATTAGTAATTATATTTTTGTCACTTTTTAAATATTGATCAGTTTCCAAAAGGACAATGACTTGCATGAAGAATATTTGAGAATGGGTTGTATTTCAATTTCACACAACGTCCAACTGAATTTCTACCAATCCAAACTCTCTGGATCAGACCACAATAAAAGTCCAGGCAGCAATAAGGGTTACCTGCTTTATTCAGGGGCAGAAATACACATTTATTTTATGGCATCAAATCAGTCACAAATCTTGTGTGCGCGCAGATAGTACCTC
Source organism: Esox masquinongy (assembly GCA_016801175.1). Taxonomy (NCBI): domain Eukaryota; kingdom Metazoa; phylum Chordata; class Actinopteri; order Esociformes; family Esocidae; genus Esox; species Esox masquinongy. Next base: position 10,476 of record JACXGI010011530.1, on the reverse strand, counting down.
GGGAAGATTAAATATAGCTGCACTCCCAGAATCTGAAGTCAAAAGACGAGAAACTCAAGCAGAGAGAGGAGAAACTCAAGCAGAGAGAGGAGAAACTCCAGCCAAGAGAGGAGAAACTCAAGCCGAGAAAGGAGACACTCAAGGAGAAACTTGAGCCGAGAGAGGAGAAACTCAAGCCTAGAGAGGAGAAACTCTTGCCAAGAAAGAAGAAACTCGAGCCAAGAGAGGAGAAACTCAAGCCTAGAGAGGAGAAACCTTAACCGAGAAAGGAGAAACTCAAG
>JACXGI010011530.1:0-10095 GCA_016801175.1 Esox masquinongy | reverse complement strand
AGAGAGGAGAAACTCAAGCCTAGAGAGGAGAAACCTTAACCGAGAAAGGAGAAACTCAAGCCGAGAGGAGAAACTCGAGCTGAGAAAGGAGAAACTTGAGCCGAGAGGAGAAACTCAAGCCTAGAGAAGAGAAACTCTAGCCGAGAAAGGGGAAACTCAAGCCGAGAATGGAGAAACTCAAATTGAGAGTGCAGAGGACCATTCAAAAACAGTGAAGCTGTCATGCAAGTGTATTACAATTGCGAGAACTCGAACAGGGTTGTTTTGAATTTGTCTGTGCCTTCTTGAAATTCTTCGTGGTTGGTTGTCTCATTGGTCAATCAAAAGTCTGCTTTTTTGGTACAATGCCGTTGATTGGCTAGTTAACTCTGTGGCTTAGAGCTTGTCCCAGCTAACAATAGTAACAGTAGAACACAGCTCAAACTAGGAATGCTGTCAAGGCTGGTCGTCACAGGTGAGCCAAGCTGAAGACCGGGGGTTCACACCTAGTGTGGGGTCAGCCGAACCGTCAGTCCAAACAACGCACCTCATTCGTCCTGAAGGAAACTCCTTCGCAAAGTCAGTATAAATGTAGTATGTAGTACATGTTAATAATTAAATATTATTGCAAATATGCTTATTTCTGATGTATTTAATGAATATGTACACTTATATATTAATTATAGTATATACTGAATATTAAACAGTTGCATCTCAAAAAATTAGAATATTGTAGATCGAATCCAGCCAGCATTCATCCCTTCCATTCGGCAGGACTAGGCTTGTCAGGTTCCTTTTCTTGTTGCTCCATCTCTCTATCCTGCTGCTATGCATGTAGTATATACAGTATATGCTGTTCCAGGGCCTAGGCCACACCCCCGCTGAGACAAGACAATTGACAGAGAGCCTTTATAAACTCCACCCACCTTTCCTCATAAAAAACACACCTCTCTCCCTCTCGTTCTCTCTCCCTCAGTCCAGGAAGATAGCCAGAGCCGGTGCTATTTAATGGAGAGCCAAATGGAAAGTGGTCCTAAGATTCGTGCCAAAAGCAAAGGTGACTTGATAGGTAAGCAGTTGGCATCTCTCTTTTATTGTATTACTTTAGTTGTCTCTACATTCTGGCTTTCTATCCCTCTGCTATCACACCTCTTCTCTCTGTCAACCTGTCCATTTCTCCCTAACCTCTTCCACCCCAACCCCCCCACACTCCATCTTTCTCCCCCAACCTCCTGTCATTCCTTCTCTCAGGTGCTCTGTGAAGCCTGCCGTGTTGTCAGGGAGTTGTAAATGAACAAGCTCCTGCCATGTTACTGGGGGCCATGTACACTATCTCCACAACACTATCATATTCCATCTTATGTTCATGCAGACAATTAGCTGTTTAGGTTGACTGGCTCAGGTGTGTGGATGGAAATGGCCATCAATTACAAACCACATCATAAACCGTCCCTGAGGTGTAATATAATATATCAAAATTAAATGATGTCCCCATAAAGATAAAACCTGACAAATCTATCCCCACAAAGTTTTTTAGCTTGTTCCTAATAGGAGAAATGTTATGTTTGCTTAGCTGGTAGAGCAATAGTTAAAATTGGGGTTACTTTCAGGTCTAGGCACAAGCGGTTAAGTTAAGGGTTAGGCATTAGTGCTATGTTAAGTTTAGGTATAAAAGTTAAGATTAGGTTAAGGATTTGGTTAAGGGTTAGGTTAAGGCTTAGGTTAAGGATTTGGTTAAGGGTTAGGTTAAGGATTTGGTTAAGGATTTGGTTAAGGGTTAGGTTAAGGATTTGGTTAAGGGTTTGGTTAAGGGTTAGGCTAAGGATTTGGTTAAGGGTTAGGTTAAGGATTTGGTTAAGGGTTAGGTTAAGGGTTAGGTTGTGTGCAGGTGTGTTACTTGGTGTTACAGTATTTTCTGTGATCTCATGATGATTTCAGACACAGGGTTAGGGTTAGCCCTAACCCTAACCCAGAAAATTGTTGATCAGGAAAAGGGCTGATAGACCAAATGTAGTGATTGACAGTTATTTAATTGTTGATGCAGCTAGCCTCGTGTCTAAAAGATTAAATGTAGTGATTGTCAGTTATTTAATCGTTGATGCATCTAGCCTTGTGTCTGATAGATTAGATGTGGTGGAGTAACGTCATAAATACATGAGTGGAACTATTCAGGTAGCAGCTTTGGTTTCAGTAGAAGACAGGTACAATCATGACCCCATGGTTGTTTGTGTAAAACGCTGGTTAACGTTGTGTAAACTATATTTGTTTGGGTTTGGAGTCATGTATAGACCAGCAAATTTAAAAGTTATCGACTTGTAAAGATTATGTATTGTCTGTTTAGTCATGTTGTCTTAAAATATTCTATGCATGTTGTACTTTAAGATTGTTTGAAACCCCAAAGAGCAAGCAACAACTGTGTTAATGCACAGTGGCTAAGAAAAACACCCTTGTAGGTTGGAACTTAAGAAGAAACCTATAGAGGAACCAGACTCTGAGGGGTGGCCCGTCCTCTTCTGGCTGTGCCGGGTAAACATTACAAGATTATAATGATTGATAAATGCATGTGGTTTGTGTACAGTCTGTTAACCAAACCCAGACAGGCATGACCAGGTAGACCAGGACAGGAACAATCAGGTAGGTTGTGGGCAGTGACAGCAGGAATCACCAGGCAGCAACTTGATCTGCCACAACCAGGAGGACTTTGGACAGGGACAGATTCGAGCAGGGTTTGAAATGACCTGTGGTTCTTGGGGGGTCCCCTAAAATATAATCATAAAACAATCTGAAAACTATTTTGCTATCTAATCTTATTTTGCTATCTTTCCACTTTTTAATGTTCTGAAATCTTCTGTTTGGAATTTGAGCAATAAATTAAGCCTACTGGATATTCACTCCTGATAATTATATCAAGCCCAACTGTTACATATGAAAAACGCTAATTTGAAAATGCTACAAGCAAGCGGCTGAAAACAAGTCAAATCTGTCCAGTATTCCTTAATCCTACAAGATATGACAAAGGAAGTCAAGACATTACATTTCACTTAATGTTAACACATGATATTGGGAGTAGCCACTTTGTTTATGGTAATCTAGAAAAAACCTATGAACTGTCATCCTGTGTCTGTTGTTGATTATGTTGATTATGAAGGAAATAAGAATATATTTGAGAAAACTATGTTGAAACGCCCTAAGATCATTTAACATACTGTAACTAAAGACAGTTCACATTACATTGTAACCTGCTAATAACCCAATGTTTCACATTCATCCTGTTAGTTGGTCAGGCAAATTGTTTTTTTCCATTTGGCTCAGCTAGTTCTCAGAAAGAAAAAGAGAAACATAGTTAATAATATTATTTATTAATACTAGCTTGAGTTAAAATAATAGTATGTACTTGGCCTGGCTGAGTTGAGATGGGCTGTACTTGGGTTGACTGGGCTAAGCTAGGCTGAGCTGACCTTTTTGACTGTACTCTATGATGCAAAATATTGTTTCAATGACTAATTAATTAATTGCTATGTTAAAACATTCAGCTACAGTGAGGGAAAAAATTATTTGCTCCCCTGCTTATTTTGTACGTTTGCCCACTGACAAAGAAATGATCAGTCTATAATTTTAATGGTAGGTTTATTTGAACAGTGAGAGACAGAATAACAACAAAAAAATGGTGGGTACATGAATAAGGTATTCATGAATGTCCATTTTCTAGTCAAAATCTCAGTGTTTCAGAGAATTCATAAGAACCCTGTCTGGTTGTTTTCCGAAATGAATCACTAATATAACAGTCATAGTAAAACTAGATATATATCCAACAGTATCAAGCTGGGTTTGACATGGCCCAAATATAGGCCATTTGTAAATCCTGTATATATTGTGTGTTTTTACTCTATAATGGCAGTGTGTATCTAGTTACAGTGAGGGAAAAAAATATTTTATCCCCTGCTGATTTTGTACGTTTGTCCACTGACAAAGAAATGATCAGTCTATAATTTTAATGGTAGGTTTATTTGAACAGTGAGAGACAGAATAACAACAAAAAAATCCAGAAAAACGCATGTCAAAAATGTTATGAATTGATTAGCATTTTAATGAGTGAAATAAGGTATCGACCCCTCTGCAAAACATTACTTAGTACTTGGTGGCAAAACCCTTGTTGGCAATCACAGAGATCAGATGTTTCTAGTAGTTGGCCACCAGGTTTGCACACATCTCAGGAGGGATTTTGTCCCACTCCTCTTTGCAGATCTCCAAGTCATTAAGGTTTCGAGGCAGACATTTGGCAACTCGAACCTTCAGCTCCCTCCACAGATTTTCTATGGGATTAAGGTCTGGAGACTGGCTAGGCCACTCCAGGACCTTAATGTGCTTCTTCTTGAGCCACTCCTTTGTTGCCTTGGCTGTGTTTTGGGTCATTGTCATGCTGGAATACCCATCCACGACCCATTTTCAATGCCCTGGCTGAGGGAAGGAGGTTCTCACCCATGAATTGACGGTACATGTCCCCGTCCATTGTCCCTTTGATGCGGTGAAGTTGTCCTGTCCCCTTAGCGGAAAAACACCCCCAAAGCATAATGTTTCCACCTCCATGTTTGACGGTGGGGATGGTGTTCTTGGGGTCATAGGCAGCATTCCTCCTCCTCCAAACACGGTGAGATGAGTTAATGCCAAAGAGCTTGATTTTGGTTTCATCTGACCACAACACTTTGACCCATTTCTTCTCTGAATCATTCAGATGTTCATTGGCAAACTTCAGACGGGCCTGTACATGTGCTTTCTTGAGCAGGGGGACCTTGCAGGCACTGCAGGATTTCAGTCCTTCACGATGTAATGTTTTACCAATTGTTTTCTTGGTGACTATGGTCCCAGCTGCCTTGAGATCATTGACAAGATCCTCCCGTGTAGTTCTGGGCTGATTCCTCACCGTTCTCATGATCATTGCAACTCCACGAGGTGAGATCTTGCATGCAGCCCTAGACCGAGGGAGATTGACAGTTCTTTTGTGTTTCTTCCATTTGCAAATAATCACACCAACTGTTGTCACCTTCTCACCAAGCTGCTTGGCGATGGTCTTGTAGCCCATTCCAGCCTTGTGTAGGTCTACAATCTTGTCCCTGACATCCTTGGACAGCTCTTTGGTCTTCGCCATGGTGGAGAGTTTGGAATCTGATTGATTGATTGCTTCTGTGGACAGGTGTCTTTTATACAGGTAACAAGCTGAGATTAGGAGCACTCCCTTTAAGAGTGTGCTCCTACTCTCAGCTCGTTACCTGTATAAAAGACACCTGGGAGCCAGAAATCTTTCTGATTGAGAGGGGATCAAATACTTATTTCACTCATTAAAATGCAAATCAATTTATAAAATTTTTGACATGCGTCTTTCTGGATATTTTTGTTATTCTGTCTCTCACTGTTCAAATAAACCTACCACTAAAATTATAGACTGATCATTTCTTTGTCAGTGGGCAAACGTACAAAATCAGCAGGGGATCAAATAATTTTTTCCTTCACAGTATATTACATTAATTCAATTTTCAATAATCAACGGTAACTAAGCCAATATGTCTACAATTTCCTCATTAGCTTTGTTATCATGTCCATGATGCACGATTCTGGATTCAGAAAAAATATTTGAGCTACAGTAGCTACCAAGCCAGTCTCATGTACACACACATTCATACTCAAATGAAATAAAGTCAGTCATTTCACACTTGTAGTACGTCCTGGTTGTTACTCGTCATCACTGGCTGGGCAAACACACTGTTTAAGCGAACTACCAATAACTAGTTTAGCTACATTACTGTAGCCGTTAGGTCAGCTAGTAGCAGCTAATTTTGCTTCAATATTGCCCAGCTAGCTAGCAAATAATGATGGCAAAATTACTCTTGTAAACATAACATGGGGTATCTAATAAATGCAATGTTTGATAGAGGATCAGCTAATATTTTACTATAATCACTTATAGAGAGATCAACATCAAGTACTTAATGTACCTGCAGGATATTCATTCATTTATTGTAGTCGTTTTCAGTCAGAATGTTAACTGTGTGGTTTGCCACCTTCAGCTCCGTGTGTGCGCAAACAGCACAACAACAACTTGTGATGCTGAATAATATTACATTCACACTGCTCGCAAAATTTCGGATAGCCAACGCTAGCATTGCCTTCGATGTCCTTCGCTTGTAGTATATTTGTGGGCGTGTCTGTGGGCGAGCTAGCATCATAACAGCAGGGAAGCAGAGTATCAAGATTTGAGCATAGCAAATTTGTATGAAGGAAAGCTAATATTAGATAGCTAACGTATTTAGCTGTCTAATATTGACACCAGAACACCAACTATCTCAGTCACCTGTCTCCACGCTGGAATTTTTTTTGTTTGCATCTCTGTAGGAAAATAGCGTGCCATCGTACAGCTCAGGGAATGCCATCACTGTTACTAAGAGTTTTTAAAAAAAATTCATCCATCTTTTTCAAAAGAACTGCAAAATCAGACAATGGAACTTTATTATTGTGGAACTAAAGTTATCTGTTCATTTAGTTCTATATTTCACAACCACCTAAAATCCAGTGATTGGTCAGTCCCCGGGTGATTTGCATAAACTTGGGAAATGAGAACATTTTCTTCTCATCTCACAGATTCCATGCATCACCCCACAAGCCACTTGCTCGCCACGCTTCCCTTCATTGAAATGAATTGGGCTATTGCCCCCATCGCGAATAATGTGAATGTATCGTAAGAATTGTTGGGTGATCAGACTCACTTATCCAGGCTACCCTGACCACAACCACAGACCAGCCAAGAAATAAATTATTGCTGCGAATTATAAAGCGTCCATGAATTGCGATAATTTTCACAATCATTATTGATGATTTTAATGAGCGTTAAAATATATTTTTGTGGGACCCCCAAACTTAAAAAAATAAATATTAGGGGTCCCTATAGACTTATGCAGGGTCTCAGATCCCCCAGCCCCCCCTCATTTCGAACCCTGGATTTCGAACCCGAGTCCTTTGGCCCTGGTAGCACTGAGGTCTGGTCCAAGGGCTCACGTCATCCTAAGTTTAATCGGAAAAGGACACAAGGAAAGTTTAGGGAGTTCATTCCTTGGATTCAAGAAGGAGAACGGACCCTACTCCCCCGGTTCAATAATATAGCATCGTAAAACCTTGGGGCTGAGACAGGGGGGTCCGGTGACACTGGACACTATCCAGTGGAGGCCCCAGACAGGGCCCAACAGGCAGGAAGTAACTCCACCCACATTGCCAAGCATCTGACCAAAGATATACCAACCAACCACAACACAGAAAGCAGGCCTGGTTTTCCTTCCTGTTGATGTGTTGTGCACAGCATGCTGTAACGTACTTGGCCATGATACATGTGGGATACAAACCTCACATTCGAATTCCCCTTCGCAATGCGCATGCCTGACCATTGTGCCACAAAGTCTTCTCGGATATTATGGATAATGACGTCTATATAAACATGAAACATGTGATATTTATCCCTGACCAGCAGGTGTCACCACTGTGACACCTGCTGTACGATACATGAGTTCAAAAGGCTCAAGGGAACAGTTTTTCATCCCAACTTGACAAAAGCTTTAAATGCTTCAGAAATCCTCAATTTCCCAACACCAGTCCAAATGACAACTTCATTTCATAAAATATTTATTTCAAAGGTCAATATTTGTCAACTATGTTGGATATACAGTTACAAGATGACAGCGTCATACCCTGGGTTATTCCAAACAGCAGGGTTTAAGACCCTGCTGTTTTTTTATTCTGTCACCCACTTGGTGTCCCAGGTCTAAATAAATCCCAGATTAGAGTTTTGCAATGAAATCATGGAGTGGAACTGGCTTTGATTGCCAGAGTACAATGCTCCTGGTCTATAGTAAAGTTGCTGAAGAACACACACTTGAATGCACTTATGACTCCTTTCTATGCACAATGATAAGTTTACTTATGCCTGTCCATTATTAATGACGAGTCAGGTAATAATTTTGAAAGCTTGTTCTATTCTACAGTTTATCTGCAGTGTGTGATGGCAGGGATGTGGGGTTCAGTTTGAAACGTCAATTACAAGTGTTCTTGCTCTAAGTATTCAATGGCACATCTATAAGGACTAAAAACAAATCTTCTCGTAGTTGAACACTCTTGCTGTCATAAAAGGTAAATGAAAATACTGTGCCCCATTTGGGGATGTATATAAATATTTAGAGACAGATACTCCTCTTAATCAAACCCTTCAACAAATGCAGAAAAAAGTGCATTGTCTAATAATCTAACCATAGTTTGCTTTACATATTTATTTTGTACGATACGTGTAAATTATACATTAATCATTTTTCATCAGTTTCATTACTTCTGATGCTGCCTACTTCAAAGTATTCTTTAAAAATAACCCCAACGTATTTGTAAAGAAGCCGGTGTTTTCAGGAGGCCAGTAGGGGGGCGCTCTTAATATTATTGGATGTTATTACAATATGATTGTGTGATTAGTAGGAAACATAAGAGGTTTGAAACTTAAACCCAAACTAAAATAGAAATGGTCAAAGCTTGAATTACATTGTCTAAGCCTATTTGTTAAAAAACACTGATAGTGCTGGTAGGTCTGACATCTGATTCTCACACTCAACAGGACAGGTCAAGTTCAACTGCAGAACTCTCTATGGGGAATCCTCAAAAAGGCTGGGTTGGGCAATGTCCCCGTCAAACAGCCTATTCCAATTATTGTACACATGACATACACACACACACACACACACACACACACTCACAGCATACTTACCAAGAGTTATCAGGTTATCAGCTGTCAGGTTATCCAGAGAACATTAGTGAAAGGAGTGGTCTACCTGTCATCTTTTCCTACAGCCATAATACACACACACACGCCCTGATAGTCAAGGCCAATAAATGGTGTTTTGTGCAACGATGGGTGCTGACCCCAATCGTCACCGCACCTTGAAATGTAGATGGAGCACTGTGCTGAGGGCTCGTTAGCGTACGGCACATGTTTACGTGGTTTACCGTTGCCTTGACGCCTCCTATCTCAGTCAGAAAAGCTACAAAAGTATATTATGCAATTTTATTTAGCACTTTACAAAACGTTGAAAAGCGTCCCATTGAGGTGATTTCCAGAAACCAATTAGATTTATTTTATGGCTTTGATATCTCACGTACTTATGTTAACCTTTAAACAGGATAAAGCGTGTTTCATCAGAGAACATGGTGATTAAGTAAAGGACAGGATGCTTCTTCACAACGATCGCAGCACTAAAGAACCTCTCTGATATGTAAAGAACCATTTGGTGAAAGTGGTTCCAGATGTCAGACACACCCTGACAAACAACCACTCAAGAACCTATTCTTGTGTGTCACACAATCCATTAGTTAATAAAGAATTAATTTAATTTTTGTGGGGTGCAACATTAGCAGGTATTGTTGGGCCAATGGTGGGTTTTGAAATCCCAAGCCCACAGCGTGAAACGTGTTGCCTCATTGCCTCTCACGCTGTAAGTCTCTGTCTGTCTTTGTTACTAGATGTTGGTTCAGGAGGACTGGGTTGCTGTGGCTGGTTTATTTTCCTCCTCTTGGGTGTGTTGACGTTATGCTTCCTACCATACGCCATCTGGTTCTGTGTAAAGGTGAGTGAGGTACGGAGCTGTTTATAATGTACCAATGCTAATAAAAATACGCCAACCAACAGTTAGTAAAATGCCCAAATATTGAACTGTGCTTACTGACCACACACACACACACACACACACACACACACACACACACACACACACGCAGAGTTGTTTTGTGTACATTAAAAATTAAACTTTCGAGTATGAGTATAATTTTAAGTCTATGTTTTATTGTGTAGGTAGTTAATGAGTATGAACAGGCTGTCATCTTCAGACTGGGCCGGATTATAGACCGGAAGGCCAAGGGACCTGGTAAGAGACCAGACACTGTGTGTATTTAATGATGATAATACTCATAGTAATCATTATGTATATATACATATACCAGCATGTCTTCAATTACATGTTGGTCTTCCACATATGATATGGTTTTGAGTTCAGAAGACAGGTGGTGTTGAGGTAGTTCAGGAGGCAGTAGTAGTAGAGG
>JACXGI010011528.1:6435-25018 GCA_016801175.1 Esox masquinongy | reverse complement strand
GGTGTTTTGAGTTAATTAGCTGATTAGAGTGTGGCACCAGGTGTCTTCAATATTGAACCTTTTCACAATATTCTAATTTTCTGAGATACTGAATTTGGGGTTTTCATTAGTTGTCAGTTATAATCATCAAAATTAAAAGGAATAAACACTTGAAATATATCAGTCTGTGTGGAATGAATGTATACATTATACAACTTTCACTTTTTGAATGGAATTACTGAAATAAATCAACTTTTTGATGATATTCTAATTTTATGACCAGCACCTGTATACACACAAAAACACACAAAACTGACACCTACACAAAAAGACACATACACACACTCCTACTGTATCTAATACTATTGAAAGGAGACTGATGGAAGTTAATTGGATTGGAAGGACTGGATAATTGAGATGATTGGATTGGTAGGACTGGATCTGTGAGATGATTGGATTGGTAGAGCTGAATCTGTGTGATGGTTGGATTGGTTGAGCTGGTTCTTTGTGGTGGTTGGATTGGTAGAGCTGGTTCTTTGTGGTGGTTGGATTGGTAGAGCTGGTTCTTTGTGGTGGTTGGATTGGTAGAGCTGGTTCTTTGTGGTGGTTGGATTGGTAGGGCTGGATGTTTTTCTTACTGAACATCCAGGCTGCAATCCGAATGCATTCCCATGTAGTCTTTTGACCAGGGTCAATGGGGAATGGGGTACCATTTGGGACTCAGACCCATTTATCTTCCTCTAATCCCTATAAATACCTTTGGATGTTGATAAGTCCTTTCCTTCCCCTTACTCTCTCAAGCATCTACTGGGGACATTATGGATGCTCTGTGTGTGTTTGACTATGTGGTGTGTACAGTATGTGTTTGATATACAGAGGGAGAGAGAGAGAGGGAAAGATGTAGGCAGGGTAAAGGGTTTCTTTCAGGGCAGGCAGAAGGGTGTTTTAGTTAGTTCCTGGACAGAGGAAATGGGTGCTTAAAATCTCGATAAAGGGAATGTTCTCTCAGAAAACTCCTATACATTCCGTTAAACTATACAGATTGAAAGTTTTTCCAGACATAATTTCTATTCATTAATTTAAAAAAAATATATATACCTACCCCCCAAAAAACAAACCTTAACCCCTAAACCTAACCCTAAGACCTAACCCTAACAGGTATCTAATTCTTATCCTTACGCAATTTGTACGCTTTAACAAAACCCTAACATGTATGGACTTTTCTGGTATGACCACAGTTTGACATTTCTGTCCCCATGTATATAGTGAAACCTGAGCTCAAATACACCCAACCAGAAGAGACCAATTCCAGGTGTGTCAGAAGGTGTCAAGGCTCTGATCACTGCTCTTTCTGGCACACTGACGAGACATGACATGACACTGCAATTACTGGAACATTCCCATGGAGTCAGAGAGTTCAGGGTGTAGTGTGTGTGTGTCAGAAATACAGATAAAGAGGCTGCATCTTTATAAATAATTTCTACAGACCTTGGGACTAAAAAGCCCTATCTGCACAAAGAGGAGTTCTGACATATTAGGCATTTAAGGTTTCATCTCAGAATTGCTTGGTAGTCAATTGTTCTTTCATAGTAGGTACTTAAACAGAGTATGTGTCATGAGTATGAATCAGAAGCAATGGTTTATCTGTAGTAAACATAAAGTTATTGGAATTTCAATACACCCACACTCATATTTTATTATCCTTTATTGACTAAATGAATAGAAACACATTGTTTTAGAAACACCTTTTTAAATCACTTTCTCAAATATATTTATGAATGTTCATTTTGTATTTGTTCAACAAATAGATCACAAACATACTAGTGAGTTCTATAGATAGTTCTACTGTACATTTGCCATATTATTGTTTTTTTGTGGTTTTAAAGTATTACTTTTAAACAGCTGTTTTGTTTTTGATGACACTGAGTTTAACTACGATCTAGTGCTGCCACATACATCCAGATCAATCATTTATATCATTGTGCCAATTGCCTCAGGTTGAATGATGATCGATCGCTTGTCATCTCGATCCTCAAAACTGCCATGATTAGGCTAATGAAAATGAAGTCGGAGTTGAGTGAAATCATCAGTGAATCATAACTACATGTACTTAAAGAACAATCGTGATACAGCTAGCTTTCAAGTGTTTCAATGTTACGTATTTTACAGTACAGTGTAAATTGAGTTAGATAACTTGTGTGGTGTAACATGATGCAGCTCTGCCACCTAGTGGTCGAAAAAAAAGTTAGCGTTCTATTCCCAACTTCTAAAAACTGTGGTCGCGCCGGTTTTTCATTTGCAGCCAGCAGGTGCTGCAGCCAAGGAGTAGATTAATAAAACACAGACCCAGTGGTCTGTCTTAGTTACTCAAGATTAGATACTTTAAAAAATGGGTTGCTGTTTGCTCATTTTGAATTCTTAAGGTGAAATGTTGGTTTTACAGCCAGTTTACTTTAATTTTTTATTTTTAAGTAGAAAATATTTGATTTCCTGCTTTTCTCCCCTACTGTATTTTGAAAATTTACAGACAAACAGACACACTGACAGCCTCAACCGACCCTGGGATTAAAATCCCAAAATGGCAGATCTCATTCAAGTTAGAACTGGCAGCTATTGACAATGTACCCAAGAGTTAAACAGTCACAATGGTTCCTAAGCCATTCTGAAGGCATGGCAAAGGCATGGCCTTCCATGGATAATAATATATTATGGTCACGACACAACAGGTGCACTGTTATATTTATTAGTAAGCCACCCAGACTGCGACCTTCTTGTAGGTAAAGATGTTAAGTTGTTACGTAAAACTTTATTTCGTTCTCCATCTCTTGGGTCACTTTACTGCCTTGGGCCCAAGGGGTTCAGCCCAGGTAAGGCACCGACATTAACCCGGCAATGGAAATCAATGCACTTCATTCTTTATTGTTTCCTCTTGCTCCGTGGCACAAGTGCCAATCTTACCCCTTCAGCGAGTTACCACGGTGTGATGGGTCATTTATCTGCAAGTATTTATTCAACAAACATCTGAAAGAATTACAATGTTTCACATCATATATTTTCACTGAATGCAATTCAAATAGTCTAAGAGAAACAAAGTTGGCTATTTTTTTCAACATCAAACAACATAAAAATACAATTCATCTGTATCTTAAGAGAGCATAGTCCAGTATTTCATTCAGTAGAACATATATTATCAGTAACACACATACACAGTAGATTCTGAAGATAGCAGAGCAGAAGTAACATTGAGTCAGTAGTAGCAGACACTAGAATGACTTACCAACATCAGGCCACTCTGGTCAAATGCTATTTAATATGTTTATCATGATCAGTGGAATTATTTAACTTCATTGAAGTTGCGAGAAAGAAAACAGATTGAGTTGGACGCATGCAGGTGGCTCTTGCTCGTCCCTTGCTAGTCTGAAAAGCAAAACAAGGTTTTGTTTCCATGGAGTTTTCACAGTGGGCTACTTGGAAATGGAGCAATGCGAGATGGCCCCAAATATGTACTGTATATTTATGCCAAACATGTCTCTAATTGGACCTTATAATGGATTTGATTCCAAAACCATTGGACCTTTCTCATAATGAAAAACTAGTGGAAAATAAGAGTAGAACTGCAGTAAACCACTTTGCAGACATCATATAATCACAGAGGGAATATTGTAGGTAATCAAAGCCTTTTTACAGGGCTGTAATAGCACAATAAAAATTCACACATAGATCTTTTCTCAACAACAAATCCTATATTGTCATGGAAAGTTGTCTTGAGAAAGCTCTTGCGGGGCTAAAACCAAATGTAATGCTGTCTACACCAAAAATGACACCCTATTCCCTGTGTAGTGAATGAGCTCTGACCAGAACCAAGACGTGCACTTTAAGGGAAATAACAGCCTGGGTTCAATCAGACCACATCTCATCAACAATGCACCATTTAAAGTAACTGCCCAGTAAAAATCTCCTTCTCCCACCTAACTTTAGAAAAACGTCTTTGACTCATCCTGAACTGAAACAGACTGTTGAAAATGGCATCACTGATAGGGCAAGCTGGCTAATCCAAAGCCTGGAGAATGAGTGGGCCAATCATTGGTCTAGAGCAAAATAAACGGGCCAATCAGCAGACTGGAGAACAATGAGCAGGCCAACTAACATTACTTGACTAACATTGTCTGGAATTGTGGGACATCAGGAAAAACACTGGGCCGTGACTTTAAAGGCAATTTCCAGTTGAGCTGACATATGCAGGATTTACAGTGAAAGCGTTTTTTTTTTTTGGCAAACCATTGACCACTGCACTGAAAAGGTACATAGTCAAAAAGGTACCATTGGATTGAATCTCAGCCAAGTCTTCAAGACACACTACAACAGAACAATATAATGGGTGGTGAGGACTTTGTCAGCAGCTCTGCAGTACAGTATATATCTGCTTCGTATACAATGCAGCATTTATCAGTAGCAGCCTCTAGTGGCAGAACCTATCCACTACAATGAAAAAGACCATGTAAAAACCTATCAAAAGCCAGTAGACCACTTGCACTGGTAGAAAGGCAATCATCTACGATCAATCATTAGGCCGAACATAAAGAAGAGAAGTGCCCCCCCCATGCAATGCCCTACTTTTAGTCAGCACAGAGGACAGGGTGCAATTTAAAATGCAAGAGGGGGATCTTACATGTAGGTTTCACCCATTTCCCCTTCATAGTGCACTCCTTTCGACCAGGCCCAGTCCTTAACACCAGCAGCTCTTCGGTACGGTGGCGGACCCATCCGTGATACCCTCCTCTTCCTCCAGGGTGGCGAGGTTGAGCCCGTCTGTGACCGATGCCCTCAGGAGGTCAAGGTCTTTCTTATTGGCCACCAACACCTGCTCAGCCAATCGCGTGAAGGACTGTGGTGAAGTGGTGGTGACATAGGCACAGGAACAACAGAGAGAGGGGTGATTCTTCCAAACCCAATATGACAGGGCTAACAGCTGTTTGTAGGCCCAAGGCAACATGAAATGCCAGGATACACCCGACAGCCACAGTATACTGGCCACATTAACCCCCGCCCATTGCCTCATATACAATATATCAAATACTGTAGTATTAAAAGAATTAAAAAAGGTGTGTAAGTATAACATACAGTATTGTTCCATCATAACATCATCAGCAGTGCATAGAGGTCTGATGGACGGCCTTTGGTGCTGGCTAGTGATGGACAGGAGGCAACACAGGGATTCTAGGGGCGCTGTTCGCTACTTACCTCGGTAATGTTACGGTTGGTAAAGGCACTTGTCTCAAAGAAGTCCATCCCGTAGGCCCTGGCCAGGTTACTTCCCTGCACTGTAGCCACCTGCCTCTTCTCCTCCTCGTCGGACTTGTTCCCTATCAGGATCTTCTGGATGTTATCAGGAGCATACTGGCAGGGAGGGAAGGAGGGAGGGAGGGACAATAGAGAGGTGGGAGTGCATGTGTAAAACAGTCTGTATTGACAAAACGTTTTAAACCAGCCTTAAATCGCCTTGTATCGTCACGGTCTTGTGACTCATTATGGTCGGTCGACCGCCTGTTAGCTCAAGCGTGGTTGTTGGCCGGATAATGCACTCTCCTTCAGAGCGCGTATTCTGGAGAACACTTCCTGGTTGAGCGAGCAGCATAACAATAAACAGAGCGACTTGGCAAGATGTGCATCGGTGGGCACTTGACCTGATTCTTGTCTCTCCACAACCAGCTGCGGAGTTGTTGAGATGAGGCCATAGTTGCAATTCTGACGCGACAAATACATTTCATAAATAAATACTTCCACCTCACCTCGTCCACATCACTGGCCCACTTCATTATGTGCTGGAAAGATCGCTCACTCGTGATGTCATAAACCAGGAAGATTCCCTAAAAAGAAGAGAGGAGAGGCGAGTAGAAGAGAACAAAACATAATGTCAGCTGATTCTGTTACGGTTGTCAGAGCAACCAACATGGTCTAGTATCTGTGGGTGATGAGGGTGGCAAGTGGAGGACATAGTTTCTATGACACTAACGATCACCAGAAAAACTGTACTAAATCCTACCTACTACACCAACTGTGTCTCTGCTGGCTTACAGCACAGCGCTACCCATAAAGGAGAAAAATCCATGTGAACATGAAGCATATTATATTTCCTGACAAATGTATATTTTAAATGCCCAAATACATTTAGAAATGTATGGCGAGCATTTTAAAACGAGTAAGAAAAACACTATTATTTAAAGGCATGTTATTTTGGCATTTATGTTTTTATTGATATAGGAGAGTCAGTGAGAAAGTTAGAGTATAAAATAGCAGTATGGCTGGATGAGGATAGTGGTTTAGATAGCTAAGGCTATACCACCCAAGGCCACCCAAACATTTGTTAAGTATTTTCTTTCCATACGGGAATGTTGTGACAGCTTGTTTAGAGAGTGGTGCTACAGCAACAGGATGGTACCTGTGCTGATCGCTATCAATTCACATTGAAAAGTGGCTTTGGCTACAGCTGTTGTTATCACAACGTGTTTAAGAGAAAGTGTAGCGTTGAGCTGCCACACCTTGTATTTACTACCTACAGTATCTATAGGGAGAGTGGAGCTGAAGCATCTTGACTTTATGAATATCTACATTATCTACAAGAACAGTGAAGCTGCAGCATCTTGACTTTATTAATATCTACATTACCTACAGGAAGAGTGGAGCTGCAGCATCTTGACTTTAATATCAACATTATCTACAGGAAGACTGGAACTGCAGCATCTTGACTTTAATATCAACATTATCTACAGGAAGAGTGGAGCTGCAGCATCTTGACTTTATTAATATCTACATTATCAACAGGAAGAGTGGAGCTGCAGCATCTTGAATTTAATACCAACATTATCTACAGGAAGAGTGGAGCTGCAGCATCTTGACTTTATTAATATCTACATTATCTACAGGAAGAGTGGAGCTGCAGCATCTTGACTTTATTAATATCTACATTATCTACAGGAAGAGTGGAGCTGCAGCATCTTGATTTTATTAATATCTACATTATCTGCAGGAAGAGTGGAGCTGCAGCATCTTGTCTATTGAATCTACAGGAACAGAGACATTGTTTTACCTGTGCTCGTCTGTAGTACTGCTTAGTGATGGTCTGGTATCTCTCCTGTCCTGCTGTGTCCCTGTGAGACAACGTCAAACACACTCTCTTAGATTTCATACATCTCACAATGTTTAGTTCCATGGTGGATCTTTGTGACTTCAAATGGTTTCTATTGGGACATGGGAAGGACAATACTATGGCATTCTGTGCCCTGGCATTCTGTGCATCGTGTGGTGTTGAGGAGGATCGTCTTCAGTCAGAATTGGTTTAGTGTCCAGTCGCTAAAAGGTCATCAGAAAAAGCAGCAGTGTGGGGCGAGGAAGACTGACCTTTAATAACATTAGGATATCCACTCCGTTCAAAGGGGTGATTTTACCTACTCTACCTTAGAATGCACTAATTGTACGTCGGTCTGGATAAAAGAGTGTGCTAAATGATTGAAATGTTAATTTATAATATGATGGCTACTTACCATATTTGTATCCGTACTTTGATGCCATCAATCTCCAACGTCTTCATTTTAAAATCAACTCCTACAAACAGGGAGACATGTTGGGCAATATGAAAAGGATAACCTTATGTGTGAGAGGTGAGGGAGGTCCTATTGTTTCCTATCAAAGCACCATTTATTTTAATTTCAAACTGCTTTTTTCATTTTAGTAGTACATTTCAAGTACATGTACAGTACAACGAAATGCAGTTAGTATCTACCCAGAAGTGCAAATAGAAGATTGAAGAAAATGTACAAGTGAAAAAATTAAGAACAACGTAGGTTATAGGTGGGATGTATCAATGTGCAATGAAGGCAAATGCAAGTACAAATGGCAATTCTAAATGTACAATGAAGGCAAATTGAAGGTGCAAGGTAGTATGTGCAACTGAATTACAGGGATAGCAGCAATGAGGTTCCCAAGGTAGACACGTACATGGAACAACTGAAAACGCCATTATCAGACTTTGCAAAGCAATGTCGCAGTCCAGTAGTACAAAGGGAGTAGTGCAACAAGATCCCTGAGAGGCGGGACTAAGCGGTGGGCGGGGGTGGGTGGGTGTGGTTAGTGATGGGTCACAGAGTTCAGCAGGGCTACAGTAGCTGGAAAGAAACTTTCCCAGAGCCAGCTGGTGCAGGAACTAAGAGACTGATGGTTTGTGGCCTGGATGTGAAGGGTTCCTGATTATTCTGCGCGCCCCATTGCAGACACCGCTTGCGCTGAAGGTCGACAATGGTTGGGAGCTGGGCACCTTGTGATGTGCTGGGTGCTTTTCACCACCCGTTGCAGGACCTTCCGGTTGGCCACTGTGCACCTGCCAAACCACACTGTGGCACAGTTTGTCAGAATGCTCTTGATTGTGCAGCGGTGAAAGTTCACAAGGATCTTGGGAGACAGGTGGGCCTTCTACAGCCTCCTCAAAAAGCACAGGCGCTGCTGCGCCTTTTTGACCAGGGTTGAGGTGTTGAGGGTCTAGGAGAGGTCCTCGGAGATGTGGACACCCAGGAATTTGAAGCTGGGCACACGCTCCACCTCAGTGCCATCGATGAGAACTGGGGCATGACTACAGCCTTTAGACTTCCCGTAATCCACAATGAGCTCCTTGGTTCTAGAGGTAAGGTTGATGTGTTCAGGCAGCTGAGTCTTAATCTAGTTTCGAGACCTCTATCGATCACAGATCTCAAGCAAGATACTGGAGGGTTGGATGACGGGGTAGTTTAGCTGTGTAGTCGTGGTGAAAGAGAGGGATACCGACAAAGGTAAAGTAGCATGTAGAGGCCCAGTAAAACTGATGTGTCAGGCCAGGATGAGTTGGAAGTGACTCCAGATAAGAGCTGTGCTATAAATAACAGTAAATAGAAGGCTTGCTTTCTCTATGTAATTAATAGCAACAACTAGTGTATGTGTAGTTCCTGTGTGTGTTGTAGTTACAGACTGGTTAGTACTCTGCTGCTAAGCATACAGAATATACTGAACCAGTGCGTTTCATAAATAATGGAAAGGTTTTGCTATGTTGCTCCGTCTTTTCATAACATAGTCTTAGACTAATGTGTAGCGCAGAGGTAAGGATGAAGGATCAACACCGTGGTTTTCCCACCTCAATCGGGAACCAGCTCGGTCCAGTTAACCCAACCACCCTCCGCAGCTAAACGCTAAAACCATTACTCGTTCCTTTAGCCCCCACTCCACCCCAGTTAGCGTGGGTTAGCTGTGACAAATCAATAGTCCCTCAGAAACTCAGACTGAGAAACTCAGATGCCAGTAATGGATGTTTTCTTTTCAGTTATAAAAATCCACTACACGAGTCTGAGCAGGACCTCTCATGAGAAATGAGGAACTATGAAGACTGAAATAATGTGTTTAGATTGAACTGTGTCGGCTTGATAAGAGGCCTATAAACCCTGTTCTGTGTTTGCAAACATGCACAAGGGCAAGATGGGCCATGTTGGTGGCCGAACACGCAGTGTTCTCATTAGCTAAAAAAGCCTCCATTTATATGTTGCCCTTCCAAGTTCTCTAGGTCCTCCCATGTTGTCTAGGCCCTCCCATGTTGACTAGGCCCTCCCATGTTGAATGGTCCCTCCCATGTTGCCTAGACCCTCCCATGGGGTCTAGGCCCTCCCGTGTTGTCTGGGCCCTCCCGTGTTGTCTGGGCCCTCCCGTGTTGTCTGGGCCCTCCCATGTTGTCTAAGCCCTCCCATGTTGTCTAGGCCCTCCCATATTATTTAGGCCCTCCCATATTATTTAGGCCCTCCAATCTTGACTAGGCCCTCCCATGTTCACTAGGCCGACCCATGTTGAATAGCCGCTTCCATGTTGTCTAGACCTTCCCATGTTGTCTTGACCCTCCCATGTTGACTTGGCCCTTCCATTAATGTTATCCTTGCTAAAACTGACATACTACTTCTATACTTCAGAGTGACTAAGCGGCATAAGAAGCAATGAAGCAACCAAGACTGCTTTGTGGTTGTCTGGCCAGGACAGTTTACCTGGCTATTAGGGGCTGCTGGAATCCTTCTAGCACTGTAGAGAGGATGTGAGGGGGAGAGAGGGGTAGAGAAGGAGAGGAGAGAATGAGACAGAGGGAGAGATAGTGAGGGAGAGAGGGGCAGAGGGAGTAGGAAACCAAATCCAGTGACACAGGGAAAGACCATCACGGTGATGATGACTGGGACTGGCCTGGGGTTGGTACGAGAGCATGCAGTAAAAGGTATTTGCATTTCTCCTTTTCTCTTATCTCTCCCCGTCTCTCCTTTTCTCTCTCCCTCTATGTCACCCCCTCTACCACTCGCCCCCTCTGTATCTCGTTGTATGAATCTCGATATCCTCACTCATCACTTTTAATGTTTTTTGCTTCTCTTTTAGGCTTCCACCCATCCGGTGAAGCAAGTGAAGTGAAGCTTCAAAGCAAATGTTCTTCTGTGACGTCATCTAGATCAGTCAAGTGTTGGCTCATCTACTGTATCTTAGAATTAGAAAGATCTGATACAGCACCTCAAAGCAATGTAAGTCTCTAACACACAGTGCATGATTAAAGACGAAAAAGCTTATAGTATAACATACTGACAGTCATAAGACAGACTTGAGTGAGGGTTAGAGTGAGAATTTAAAGGATTATCATAAAGAATGTTTGCATTGCGATATAAGAAAATGTCCATAATATATCTGCAGTAGTAGTGGAATAATAACCTACATTCTGAATGGCACTCCAAGGTGGCTAAAAACTGTAAAGTAAAGCCACAAACCACAACTACCCATAAAATGTACACCTTAAGTCTTTCGTCAGAAGCTAATTTCAAGAGCAACTTTTGCAGCAGCGACTTGAATACATTTCCATACTTTTACGTCAGCCTCCAATGAGAATCAAACCCACAGTACTGGCATTGCAACTGCCACATTCTACAAACCGAGCCACACTTAACATATCACGCCCAGCTCTCACAATGATGCACACATGCAATTTCCTTCTGAGAAAGCAGTGGCTAATTTGACATGACAGCATTTCACAATGTTAAAAAATACATTTTCATTAGGTTTTTTTTACAATCCGCAAGGGAGGGATTCTGACGAGCTATTAGCTACATACCGGAAAGTGACTGGTCTAATTAGCTGGAACGCCTTTCCTGGCTGCATGGTGTTGATTGGTTTCATATCAGGTATACGCTGTAGTTAGTGGGCCTTTTGAATACGCAATCCTTTTTTATTCTATAGTTGTGCTTGATTTTATACTTTAGTTGTGCTTTATTCTCTAGCTGTGCTTGATTTCATACTTAAGTTGCGCTTTATTCTCTAGTTGTGCTTGATTTTATACTTTAGTTGTGCTTTATTATCTAGTTCTGCTTGATGTTATATAAATACATGTGTGCTGGACCAAAACACAAGTTGCCACACACTCAACGTGTATCAGTGATATCAAATAGTATTTGAACCCTAGTTTGGTAAATAGGCCTAACACTGACCAGTTATTGAATGGACACCTAGATGCTTTGCCACCGGGAAACGTTACCACGCACATGGATTTGAGCAGGTCTGCCCAAGCAGGTTCCTAGAGATTTACCGTCTCCAACTCCAGATCTGATCCCGTCCCAAATTACTCCGTTTTCCACATAAAGTTCACAACTTTGTGAGCAGAGTCCTAAGGGCACTAGTTGTAAACTAGTGCACCGTATAGTAAAGCCTCATTTGGGGACGCATCCTATCTGTGCCGACTACACCTTGCCGAGGAATCTCCCAAGCTATCACACAATAAGCTGAAAAACCGAGCACAAAATATCAAAAAACTTACTTAACAAGTATTGTGGGCCTGTTATTTATTATAATAAATCTTGATGGATATTCTCACCGTTAGTTAAATGGGACCAAGGATGTCAGAATGTTCCACCCTTAATCCACCCAACACTTCCTTCCTCTGCAGGAGGAGAACGGAGTGTGTGTCCCAGTGCTGTGTACAACTTCTTTAGTCAAAAGCAGTGCGCTATATAGGGACTAGGATGTCATTTAGGGCATATACTGATTATGTCCCTGAGGCCAGGATGAGTATTCTGAGAAAGAGAGAGCAGAGAGAGTCAGACAGTTATGAAGGAGAGAGGAGAGAGTCAGACAGTTATGAAGGAGAGAGGAGAGAGTCAGACAGTTATGAAGGAGAGAGGAGAGAAAATTAAAGAGTGGAGGGAGGGCAGTGGTGAGGAGAGATATAGAGGGGGTGAAGAGAAAGAGGAGGCCACACGGTGAGAGAGGAAGGAGAGGGAGAAGAGTACGAACAAAAAGAGATTTTGTATCTTTATTTTTACACGCTTGCATCGGCAATGTAAACACATTTTTCTCATGCCAATGAAAGTCCTTAAATTGAAATTGAACGCATCTCTCCTGAGAGTTAGGGGGGAGAGGGGGGGGATTTAGAGAAAAGGGAAGAAAGGTAGGTCATAGAGAGATTGGCAAGGGTGAGAAAAATACTTTCCTGACTGCTTATCTTACTGGGTTCAATACTAAAGCAGCAGAATACAGTGTTTCCATTCATAGTTGGTGTATTGGATTCTAACAGTGAAACTCAAAATGACAGTCCATATTAACTAGAGGAACCTGGCCTGGTTGGTTGGGTCCACGAGCTACTGCTCGCACTATAAGAGGCAGAAGAGATGCATTTACACTTTTTCTTCTTGCAAAGATGTGTGTGTCGGGTGTGAATATTAAATAAAGCTTCTGTAATATTTGTATTTTATTAGGATCACAATAAACTGAGGAGCTGGCAAGTATTGCTAAAACTGACACATTGCTTATTAGAAATGTGAGACATGCATGCATTTTTATTTTCATGTACAGGGCACGATAATCCACATGATTAATCGACTGAACTTGCTTTTTTAAATGAAGAGAGGGCGGAGCTTGCATTTGAAAGGGGCTAAATGCTTCAAGATCATATTAGGCCAGGATGAGTGACTGTCCTCACCTTAAATAGTAACCTTAACCCCTATTCCCCTTACCCTTAACCCCTATTTTTACACTTTCCGTAACAATAACCTTCATCCAAACCTTCTGTATAACCGGTAAACGTTTACCTTTGGATCTACTTTAAAGGGGCACTTCACCCTGGAGGGACCCTAGGTGGTGTGTATCATGAGATTTCTAGAGCAGTCAGATGTGTTTGTCCCACACAACTGGCCGGGAGGAGTGAGGTTTATTTTTTGCGCACCAATAAGCACAGTGTTACATCACTGCGTGTACTGAAGGGCGAGCGAGATCTGAAAAATGAATGTAGTTTTGTTTCATTTCGCTAAGACTCCATGTTGTCTCGACTGATTGACAGAGCCATCGGAATGTCTTTCAGCTATGTTCCTGTCAGCAAATATATTGATAAATGTGCAAGGTGTCAAGATTTATCCTCTTTCTAAAAGACTGCAACTCCAGAGCCGTAACTTCCTGCTCTGACATAGTCCCTCCCCTTCCTCTCCACTTGGGGGGTTCTTTAAATTTGCAGTAGACTGGATACTGCTAGGAAAATTTGCAATCTGCAGCTCCATGGCTTATCATCATGATTTGAAGGATTAATTTTTTAAAGTGATTTTCGATCGTGATATTGAATCTTACATGTTTGAACCGGAGTCGGCTACTGTACAACAGATTTGAAAGATTGTGGTAGCTGGATGTTATGTGATTTTTTTTCTGCCTGGTGAAATGCGTTCAATACAGATTGAAGAAAGTATTTACTAATTTATTATTATTAAATTAATTTCTCCTAGTTAATATTTGTTAATGTTATTGTTTGTTGGTACGTTTGTAAGCTAGGTAAAGGAGAACGTTGTGTTTTCCAGTGAGATCTGTTGTAGTTAGTTGTATTTTACTGGCAGTGGCACCAAGCAAACAAATTCCATTTGTCGCTCAGAATTCTGGTAGCAGCTGTGCCTCTCTTATTTACTGTGGTATGCCCACTTGGGACAACAATGTCCCATAGTGATCTTTGAGGATGTCCCTAGACTTGGAAAATGTGGTATAGTTGTGCAGCAGTGATAGCTTTCTGTCTGTTGTTACGCTTCCTTTCATTCCCCCGTCCCATTCATCGTTCCCTCAGGGATGAACATTAATTTCAGTACGCAACATTGAATTGCTCACTTATGCTGTTTAGTCAGAAATCACTGGAGACTTTAAGATTTGCAGACATCCATCTGACACATTTTTGGAGGTCAACAGAACCTTGACCTTTGATCTAAAAAGTACATTTCAAAGTAAGGTGTGGAAATGGCTTTAAAAAGTATATGCTGATATCATTTTTGATTTGTTTTACAAGAGTTTCTAGAAGGCCATGAAATTACTTTTGACATTGCATATACTATAATCAATGCTAAAGGCACCAGTGACGACTATTGTTTAAAGACACTCATAATATGTTTTAATTATTGCACGTAATGGCGCATCTATGATTTTGGATTGTCATTTTGGTGACACAGGCACACACACACACACACACACACATATATATACACACACACACACACACACACACACACAAACAACTCAATAGGATGATATGGGACAATTTACCAAGACCAAACCTGTATGAAATACAATTGTGGCATGCCTAGAAATATCATAAAATGTAATACTGATGTAGAATAGAATATAATATAATGCATGTTATTATATATCATTTTAAAGGTAAGCCCATTACCTTTCAGAACCACCTGTCAAATTAAAATGTATCAGGTTTTCTTTTTAAAACCACTTCTACAGGTTATTATGATTTTTTGTTGAACTGAACATTACTGAAAAATGTGTTAGATGGATAACTGTCTCGTAGGATAAGAGACATAAAACTTAATTTTCAAACTAGGGACATAAATTTCGGGGTCTGGCTTATGGACACTGAGGGCCAACACTATGTTCATACACAATTACAATTTTGTATGTCTAATGGTAGCATACAATCTGCAGAAAGGTAGTAGAATGCACATGATGAATGCATTTCAGTACGCTATTGATATAGCGAGAGTAGCCTACTACATTAGGCTATTTACACTAAAGATAATCAGATTCTCTTTGTATACAATAATCGTCTCCTTATGAATTCCCCGAAAAATAATGCATGGCACCAAATAAGCGCTCTTACCGATTGTGGAGATGTGAGACGGGTGAAATTCGTTGTCCGTGAATCTGCATAATAAACACGTTTTTCCGACCCCCGAATCTCCAAGAAGCAAGAGTCGGAAAAGCACATCATATTGCTTAGCCATAGCGACTCAGAAATAAGGACAGCCAGCCAGCTAACTCAGCAACGATTTACCAAACCCAGCAACCCTCCTACATCCCAGCTCATGTCTGCACAAAATGCAAAGCCGTCTTTTGAATTTGATGCTCTTTCGAGACACCGGGAGTAGCTCTGCCCGCTCTGGTTCTTTCTATCAAACCAGGAGCACTGTTTAAGTAACAAAGCAGGTGTCAGAGAATTGTCCAGATTCCACCCAGCCCTCTCCTCCCGTAATGGGTGCGGTGGCGGGGATCCGCTCCGCAGCATCCGCTTTTCACTTGACATCACCGACAACGCAAGACATGGGTGGGGATAAAGTGCTGGGGGTAACAATAGCTACAGAAGAAAACAAAAATGTATTTTTTCCGGCGGTATTAAAGCATCACACCGCAGGAGTAACAAGAGAGTAGAGAAGAAAAAACGCGTTATTATATTCGTCCATATAAAGGCATCATATTAGTTTGGTGGGCAAGTACATTCCGCCGAGACCTTTATTTCAATAATTCATGTGGTTTTATTATTTGTCGAACGACATTCAGTTGCAGTTTTATACTACACAAAATAAGGCTTGTATCAAAATGTCTAGTGTTCGTGTTTGTGTGTGTTCTTGTTTTACTATCTTAGTGAGGACCGAAATTACTCTAGTAAAACTAGGAAAATCATGCAAAGTGAGGACATTTAGCCGCTCCTTACTTTGACCTGAAACTTTGTGCCTCGGGGTTAAGTTTAGGGTTAGAAATATTCTTAGAATTTGGCTTAGGGTTATGTTTAGGCACAAAGGTTAGGTTATTGAGGTTAAGGTTAGGTTAGTGTTATGGTGTGAAAGTGAGAGAGAATACAGCAGGACTTCAATCTCCTGCATAATATATGAACACATAAGAGATATATTTTGCACACTTATGCAGACCTACATCGAATTTGAAAACAAATCAAACATTGAAAGACGATGTGTAGGCCTAGTGTTTGTTTTTCTAACTTTAGTTGTTAATTATTGAAATTATATCGATATAATTTTCTATTAAATGTTGACAATGTGAACATATAAATAAAGCTCTTTACAATTAAAAGTGAATTGCGAGCGAGAGGAAGAGAGAGCGAGACGGTTGGGGCGTTTTGGATTAAATTGTTCCATCTGACTTGCTGTATGCTTTTAGGAAACCCCGCCTACATAACGGAAGTAACTGTCAACCCAACCTGCATTTGTTGATAATAGGATCAGAAAGGGATTTTAACTCCATACTTGTCAACTAACTCAATTGAGACATAGCAATAATGGAAACTGTACCCGCACCGTTAAGGTGCTTCGGCGAATGTCACGCCGCGGAGAAGTTTACAGATGACGGGGTCGAGACGGTGACTTCAATGGAGCAGGTGAGATGGCCAGATTAGCCCTCGTTTTAGCTGTCATGGATAGCTAGCTAACATCACTTCCAGCTACACATTTGAGGCAAACAATTTCTTCCGCGATCATAAGCGAATGTTTTTAGACGTGCTTTTCAAACGACATGTACAGTGTTTTGACACACTTCGGTAAAGAAATGATGAATTTAAGCAACTTTCGCTTGCTAGATAATGTTGCTAGGTACCGGTTAGCATTAGCCCTACTTGTAATTACTTAGTGCAGTGTCTACCTAGTGTTTGGATGAGGTTCTTGAAACATGGATAGGAGGATTAACTACATGAATGTCGATACAAGGGGAGGATCGGCAATGCAGACCTCTTGATACATGTTAGCAAATACGTATGTCTGTCAAGTAGTATTCTTATCAATTCTAAAGAGCGTTTCTCAATCTCTATGTTCCCATTTTTGTTCTAGCCCAGCACTAAAAGCAGTGATTCGATTAATGTATGGCTTGATGATAAGTTAAGTCACATCTGTCATTTGTTGGTACAAGCAACATCGTGTCTCCGTGGATTGAAGGGAGAGAAACTGCTCAAATTTTGCCATTCTGAAAAGACCTGATAATGTTTTAAATGCTAAAGAAAAAATATCCATGTTTTGCTGCAATATGTTTTAAAGAATTATATTGTCTGTGTGCAGTTACTTACATTATCATGTTTGGTTGACTGTAATTATTTACACTGTCAGCCCAGTTTTGATCTAACTTCCACTAATTGGTCTTTTCACATGAATTCGTTTTCAGACCTAATTAGTCTGAAGATCAGTTAGTAAAACAAATATCAGATCTGGGCTGCTTTGTATAACCACAACCATTAAAGCTCACATTTTTGTGTTTTGCTTTGTGTGCCTCAATCAAACATCTTTTATGTTATCCAGAAAAAAGTTGAACGCAGTATTCAAGAAGTAATCAGTGTTTACAAGCAAATACACAGCTTTCCACAGTAAGTAAATGTTTGGCTTCATTATATGGTTCTCAACATGATCGCAGTCTTTGTCTTGTACATGAGAATTTGGCATTGTGTTGATCCTGCTATACCCTGTACCAGAACAATTTCAAGTTGTAAGTCTTGTTTAATTTTAGTAAAAAAGAAAAATGCATTTACAAATAAGACAGGCACTCAAGTCCAAGTAATCTGCAGGATTCTTAATATTTCACCTGTCTGAACATACCCTAGAGCAGAGTGAAAGCACAGTGTAATGGACCGAATCTAAGCAAACTCTAGATCGCTGAAACTCAACTATGGACCTCAAGGACAGTTCAGCTCTATTTTGTCATTGTAACCCTGTAATCAGGGTCTTATTTAGACCTGGGACACCAGGTGGGTGAAATACATGAGTTGGACCAGCAAACCAGCAGGCTCCAGTCCTCATAGGTTAACTGTTGAGTACCCCCACTCTAGATCCGATGTACATGCACAGGAGATAGGCTAACAACAGTACCAGTACAGGACAATCAGAGCAATTCGGGTTTTTTTTTTCTTCATTCAAAGCACTATCCCTGTTTTTACTATTCTCTGACCATGTGCGATTTGCTTTCATCAAATGCTGGGGGCATATTCACTAGTAGCCAAATTCAAAGAAACCGTCTGAAACGGGATGGACTAACCACATTTGTTTAATAGAGATAACCTTCTGCAACGAAAAAGTTGCTTTCATACGGTGCACTACTGAATATACCCACGTTGACTGCTGAGTTAGTGGATATGTTTCTATGACTATTACGTTATTAGTCTAGATCAAAACACTCATCCGTTTTCTCTGTCTGTGTGTGTGTGTGTGTGTGTGTGTGTGTGTGTGTGTGTGTGTGTGTGTGTGTGTGTGTGTGTGTGTGTGTGTGTGTGTGTGTGTGTGTGTGTGTGTGTGTGTGTGTGTGTGTGTGTGTGTGTGTGTGTGTGTGTGTGTGT
>JACXGI010011527.1:7080-18474 GCA_016801175.1 Esox masquinongy | reverse complement strand
TCTATTTTTGTCTCATAGTTGAAGTGTACCTATGATGAAAATTACAGGCCTCTCTCATATTTTCAAGTGGGAGAACTTGCACAATTGATGGCTGACTAAATACTTTTTTGCCCCACTGTACTAATCTTCTCGCATACTAATCTGACATACTATATAGTATGCAAGTATATGATTTGAGATTCAGCCCTGGTCTACCCTAGCTTTGATGCCACCGGTCAGCCATCTTGACACCACTAGTATGAGCAATCCTTCGTGTTTGTTGTTGTGGGGACAGCAAAACTAATCATGTTTAACAATGCATAGTTTCATTTCCTATTAAGTCTAGTTAAATACCTTGTCACTTCTTTATATATTTGCATCGCCTGCTGTTTTCTTTACTGGCGTTACCCCACTGCAAGAATGCAGTGGAACACAAATACACTCTCTCCCAACTGATCATTTATTCTGCAGTGCGGATAAGCAACCTTCAGTGTAAACGTTTACAACTTATCTGCAAAAGAAATTGTTTACACTTAAGGAGCCAAACGAACATCAGTTTCGACAATGAGATTCAGTCCCCAACGTTCACCAAGAGCCATTCATGTGCAAACGAACCATCGCCAACCGCGTAGGTTTGTATTGTATAATGGGGGGGTCAGGGTCAGTAGATCGCAGGATTTTCACTCTTTTCCAGGGGGGTCACATTGACCTGTCTGTAATATTGCGGGGGCCATGACCCCCACCCCCCCCA
Organism: Esox masquinongy; assembly: GCA_016801175.1. Taxonomy (NCBI): domain Eukaryota; kingdom Metazoa; phylum Chordata; class Actinopteri; order Esociformes; family Esocidae; genus Esox; species Esox masquinongy. The sequence goes on along the minus strand of JACXGI010011527.1, from coordinate 17,744 downwards.
ATTCTTCACCCCTGCCCATGACTAGTTTTTTCAAAGGCAATCCCGTCTTCACAATGAGGCAACATTAATAATTGAAACATGAAGTTGTTCAAGGGGACAGCAGTGTTTATTTGCTTTTCCCGACTGGATTTATTTCACATACAACTTATCAGTTTTACACCAGTCCTGCCACAATGCCTTGTAATAGCATTGGAACATAACGTTTTATCGCACACTTATGAATCTTTTGGCGAGTTACATCGCTTGGTCAGAGTTGCATCTAGTACTGCGTATTAGGAGGTTTGCTTTATCCTGTGCTTGTTACTTAATTTTTTTCCCATAGGCCTAATAGTTGAACGCTCTATACACGCACTTGTAGTTAAACAAATTAGCCTATCGGTCACCGGCCTAGATTCACATGTAGGGGCAAAGGGGTTGTTTAATGCCGAATGAGATGTGATTTACATAAACATTTATGGAGATAATACAGTTATATAATGTGATTCTGTTTTTATGCGTGACAGTGGAGGTGAATGGGTCTGTGCTGGACAGACCAGGGTATAAAAGTTCCTGGTTTCCACTCATGGCTCTATTCCCTTTTTGTTTTTGATCTTGTTAAGCGCACTATTCGACACTAATCTTACACTCAAACATGCACCTCACCAATTATGTTGCTTTAGTAACTGTATGTTTTTTGTTTTTTAATGAATTTGTTTCCTTTCCTTTGTGTAGAATCTGTACCAAGACGTGAATGTGTTCATGTTTATCTGAATATGGGAGTAGAGCTCTTTACAATGCCCAAAGAGATTTATTTAACCTATGACACCTTTCTGAAAACTGCTATATAAACTGTTGGGCTGAACAGAGCCTTTATTGACAACATTGTCATCTACTTAATGCACTGATTTTCAAATGTTCCGAAAAAAAGTGTACACGTATTGAACATTAAATTGCACATGAATCCAGGTGTTAAAGACATCAGTCCTGAGTTTCATAGTTTATTCATCATCTGGTTTCATGGTCACACGGTCAGGTACTCTTTGAGCTTATCCATGATGGCGGAGATTCTGTCTGCCGGTATCACCATCACGGTGCGCTGTGGCTTCATGGGAACGTCATCGAAGGACCACCGTCCACTCAGAACGGTGTCCGTCTCCTCCTGAACAGAGTAGTGGAACTTTATGGTGGCTTGCTGTAGTGGAGCGATTAAAGAGGGAAATCAATCATTAAAAACAGATGATTATGGCAGCAAACTGACATCAACTGTACTGTTAATTATTTACATGGTGCACAAATACAGCAGGGACGGATGAGGACATTAGAAAATAGATGCTACAAATACAAAATGAGAAATTACTTAAATATTATTGAGCAGACAGGGTAGTAATGAACAAAACATGCATGAACAGAGAATAAATCATTAACCAGAGAAAACAGTATTCAATATGGTTCCAAACACATGCTAATAAGGGGTTATAAATTAACATTTTGCATGATAGGGTAGTTTACCCAAATTACAAAGGTTTCCTTATTAACCTGTAAGCAATTTCTAGACAAGGTCGGACAACACGTTTCGATTTAGTTTCCCTTCGCACGGTCTCAAATTCACATTACTAGCATTTGTGGCACAAATTAAATTCAGAAGCAGATATATTTTTTTGCACATGTCCAAATCACACAGAAGTACCTAAAACTGACCATGAAGCTCAATCAAGTCCCTTATGCATGGAAATCCAAACACCAGTACCTTGACGAGAACAGAATCTGTCCCACAAATGCAGGGTAAGAAACCCCAAATCCCTTTTAAATGGTTTCTTAGTTCCATGTCAAACCTCATAGAAGAACTCCTCCTCTGCGTTGACAAACATAAGCTGGTCTTTTGGCGCCGCCCCCCGGGCGGGGACCGTGTTGGACGGCTCCTTATAGGTCTTACTGATCATCAGGCAGTAGTGACACCGACCACTGGGCTTATTGGTCCTCTGGGCCTCGGCCATTTCCTCCCTGAAACACAGTAACATCCAATCACCGATGGCGTTGTGCTTTTACAGCTAGTAGCATTCACTGTAATATCATACATCCTGGGAGATACTGGCATATGCAGCCTTGATTGGCCGATAGAATGACCTAGAGCCAGCCCACTTAACTGGATGAACGTTGAGCTATTTCAATCAGATCTACTTTGTGACACCCTTATGTCATGTTTTCAATTGCAATGGGCCTTTAAAAACACAATAACTGAAAGCAGTCAGACCTCGGCACTGCCACAGTGGTGATCAGTGGGTGTTGTGCTCAGTAGGAAAGACAACATGCTCAACTCACTGTAACTGTTTATGGAGTGGCAGAGCGATCTGCGGGGGCACATTGATGAAGCGCTCGCTCAACAGCAGTCCTACCGGCCTACTGGTGTCGTCGAGGACCTTCTCCAGCTCGTCTGTCACACTGTGGGGACAGCTCCTCTCACACTGACCCACGATGAGATCCTTCACCTCCTTCACACACTGGACACCCTGTCAGAACATATTTCATCTCATAGCACCATATACCTTAATCAACAGACAGCCACAACTGTTTGAAACCCAGGTTAGTGAGGTGAATCAGAAGTAGGCTACTGCACCAAGGACTAATTCAGACAGAATTAGTCTCCGCACATCTCATAGGTTGAGTAAATGTAAAGTTGAGCAAGTAATTTTAGAGGACAGGCATAGTCTGACTGTATAATAGACTTTGTCTCACATTTTTCTAGGAGACAGTATTACTGTGGGCATGGGAATCTTTGCATACTCAGGACCAGTGCAATGTTTTTAAATGTACTGATTGAGATTTCCGGCATCAGACCTTCATCAGAGCCCAACCAAACCCTCTATAATAACACCTCACTGGTTGAGTGGAAGTGAAGTTTAGTGTTTTCACACGTCAGTCTCTCTCTGAAGCGTCCTTACCTTTCTCTCTGTGAGATTGAGCATGCTGATAAAACCGAACACCTCATCAGCTGGATCTCCCTCGTCATCACTGTCTTCGGGAACCTCTGCTTGCTGGTTAAGACAAAACACAGGCATCACGATGTGTAATAAGATTCATTTTCTGCACTGGATGAAAGTTTTGGAAGGTACTGGCTGTGTGTAGTCACATTTTCAAAGGGTCATTGTATGAAGAATTTATAGTGTTTATTGCGCATGCATTTTTAGTGATGGTCAGACCTGAATGTTGCATGGCACAAAATACAGTTTCTTACCCTGATGATGCTTCCAATATAGTTTTGTTCAATGAGGAGATCGGTCAACTGTGATGTATTTACATGGGCCTTCAGAAACAACTGTTGCAGGAGCTTCTTGATCCCATTATGGTCATTGTGAGTAATGGTATGCGCCTCAAAGTCTACAATTACCTCCTGTACAGTAAAGAAAAAAAACATGGTTTTAATGTCCTGAGTAAGGTTGGTCGGTGTGCTAATTAAGACTTCGGATAACTTATCAATATACACATACTGTGAGGGCAGGTGACATCAAACTTCAGATTTGAACTATTTTTGTTCATAACGATGAACACATTTGAACCCTGCATGGTAAGTAGAGTCCATAGAGAACGGTGCTTTTGTTGACAATCAACCCGTTTTTCCCGAGCCTGTTTGAGTTTCTAATGTTTACTTTGCGTTTGAGCCTATAGACATTTTGGCATCTACTGTTGTCAACAAGTGAGTATCCGATAAGAGTGAAAACAATCCCGTAGTTGCGGTCGAAAATAGTATGTATGTAGTATGCATGTAGTAAAAATGTATGTATGATTAACATATACATGCGAGTGTTTACTCGTACGACATTGACTTCGATTGGTTGAAAACTACTAGGCTGTAAGAAATGTGTAAATGTTTGTTCATTTCAGTGAACAACATAGCGTGACCTATCTTCCTGTGCTTTGAGTTACATAGTCGGGTTATTTTCAACTCGTCCACCGTACAGTAGATAATTAAACTAGTTACATTTGGATAACAATTTGGATAACAAATGTAACGAACCTCAGCGTTATATGCTAACAAACTAGTAGCTGGCGAGTAACGTGCAATGCAGCTACAGTAGCTAGTAAAAGTTAGCTAGCCTGCTAGGCCAAGGATTAAGCCCGTTTTTTATAAATATATCGTACTTCATTGATATCCTCTTCTGATCCGCTGTCATCTCCAGAATCACCTCCGTCTTCTAGTCCCTCATCCGAGCTGTTATCCTCACTATCGTCAGGATGGTCTTCCTTTCCAACCGCTCGTCTTTTCGCTGAAGAAGCCATGCTGCCAAAACAGACAACACGCGTACGGGAAAGAACGGGGGCGGGGCGTTGGTTTACGTTGAGTTGGACCATTGCGAAACTGAGATCCATCAGATGCCATCTTGGATTTATTTCTGCATTCTTCGCCATGCAATGTATGCATGGTTTTGAACCACAATGGCGTCCCAATTGTCCTTCACCGGGCTGTCATTTGACATCTTCATGGAATAAACCATTATGAGGAAACGTATATATACATTATGTTTGAAATGTGTTCGAATATTTTTATTAAATTGTATTTGGAGAGCAAACATTAGAATAGTTATTCTATTGTAGTCTTTAGTTGTAATCATTTATTGTTATGGTTAACGTATACTGTATACGGTATTTTTTTTGTTTTGCCCGTTACTAGAAGAAGCGATGAACCAACTGGAGGAAGTGCTGGAGGTACAGTGTTTGTGTACATTTTATAATGATTTTATATTGTTTCTTTTTCATTTCAGCACACTGTAAAAGGTGAAATAGTTTTAATAGTTTAGCACGTTAGGTCTTGTTAGTTCAGTTGTTGTTGATTTGTGAAAGCGCCAATGATTTGTTCTCGCTTCCGACCTTGTCTCACAAGACGGCTCTATTTAATGCACTGCATACCAACACAAACTCGTGTCTGCTCAGCTATTTAGCTACCTAGGTAGACAACAACTAAAACACTTTTCCAAAAGTCATACATATGCAACAAGTTGACTTAAGCCTCGCTTACGTCACCTATAACAGTTACATACGGGGTTACAAAAACCTCTGATATGCTAACTGTGTAACTGGCCAGTTACGAAAAATAATACTGTAGCTGAATCATGACTTAACATTGTTATCGGTAGGGAACACACGACAGCTATGGGTGTATCTTGGCTATGATTACACACCCCTCAACTTCCAATACTAAAGCTGCTATGAGTCCATGTTTTGCCTTTGAATTGACCGATTTCATCATTGACCGCTTTGCAAAAAAACCCTAAACGTTTTGTTCCTCGTCTTCTTCCTCAGCGGTCTGTCGCATCAGGCAAAAAATGCATGTACTGCTTCTGAAAGAACCAAGAGAGGGAGGCTCTGGATCTGATCCTTACATCAAGGTAGATTAGAGGAATATATATTGATATCTGATCATGTGCATTTAATTTCGGTACTATTCTATCCTGTAGCATTACATTTAACTCTTATCCAGCTGAACCTAAAGTAGTATGTTCATTTTTTTTTCTGGCCCTCAGTGTGAATTCAATATAACATGTTCTACCAGCTGAACTCTGTTCTATTTCATACTATTCTATTTAGTTATTCACTATACTGTAATCCGATACATAATGACAGGCTGTATTACATTGAAATGTATTCATTGTTTGATTTACATGTCCCTCAACTTTCTTTACAGGAGCTGGCATCACATGGACACAAGACAACCTTAATTCCTGTGCTGTCTTTTAAATTTGTGTCTTTAAACGTCTTGTCAGACAAGGTAAATACCATTTCAGTCATTCTAAAATATCTATTTTGACGTTAAAAATTTAAGTACTGTTTGGTGGTTCTTATACAACCGTCTCTGTGCAAATACAGCTTTTTCAACCGGATAAACATGGTGGACTCATTTTCACAAGTCCAAGAGCAGTGGAGGCTGTCAAAATGTGTCTAGAAGAACATGACCAGATGGAAGGTGGGCAAAACTTAAATGAAGTGAAAACATGTGTACAGTAAATGTTGCCTGTCTGTTAGTTCAAGGACATCTTGTACATAGTCTTATTTAAAGTCCTTTCAGACGGACAAAATCGGCTATCTACTTCATGTATGCTACTCCTTGTCATGTTGGCCTACATTTTGTGTTCAAGAATGGAACAGTAGCATGAGAGACAAATGGAATGCCAAGTCCGTATATGTTGTTGGGAAGGCTACAGCAGCCTTAGGTGAGTACCTATACACATCCATATTAGAGTTACTCGTCAGTGTTTTTGTCTATGGTGGCACCTTTCATTAGTTTGACTCATACAGCACTTGAAAAAGGTAACTGTTTACTGACCACCAAATTAGGTCAGTGTTTTAATATAATAGGATGGTACCAAACCAGGACTGGTGTTAATCCTATTTTCAAATCTAAATTACTTCATAGTCATAGTCAAATTTTAAATACATTTTTCAATATTTTTATGTTGTGGAAATTTATTGGAAAATACTTCAATAGTAATTCATAATTCCCATGGATTTAACCCAGATATTTGTGATTAGTATTTGAAAACACCTTTTTTTAATCAAATAAAGTGTTAGGTTCACGGCGGCGCATTTTGAAAACACTACAAAATGCTCAAAGCATATGTATTTTCAGTCCAGGTATGGATGAACCCTGGGTGACTGATACCTGGATGTCACAGCATTGTGTCAACGATGTTTCCCCTGGCTAGCATCCAGACGTAAATACCTTTTCCACAAGTGACAGTTTACTGCCAACTGGCTGCCTGTCTTCATGGACTGGGCAGGTGGCAGGTGTCTCACTCTATTGGCACCGTCACTATTCTCTTTACTGCTAGGTCTTTAAGAAATGTTCTTCTATTTGAACCAGATAGAGTTAAGTGAAAATCAACATATTGATTTGAATGGGGACTCGCGTAGCATTCACAATACTAATATATGTGTTTAATCTCATACGATTGATTACTTGGGAAAAGATGGATCAGGATCACTGAAGGAGGGAGGACATAGTTGTTTAATGTTAGCTGCACGTTTTCTTCTTTTATAGTGGAAAATCTGGGTCTGATTCCCCTGGGAGAGGATACTGGGACTGCAGACATTCTGTCAAGGCTCATTCTTGAAAGTATGTGTAATGTTCTACTTAAATATACAGTATACTGTACTCTACTGCTCTTCACATTCATTACAGACCTTTTTGGAAACTCTGGTATGGGGGGGGGGTAAAGACTAATGTCCCTCATGCCAATGATAACCTGACAAAGATCCAGTTTGGCAACGTTGGCTGTTGTAGTGCATCTGAATAACGTCATCACGGGATCAAACGGGAGTTGTGGACATTACTCTTCAAGACGGTACACTTTTCTGTCCTGCATCTAATGTTTTAGATGGACGTGTTTGTGTCTTTGGTTTTAGGAGAGGACACCAGTATCTTACCGCTTTTCTTCCCCTGCGGTTCCATTAAAAGAGAAGTTTTGCCTACCGCTCTAAAAAAAAATGGTACAACTTGATTGTTGGTTCATAATAGTCAGTACATTTGTGTAGCAGTTATTCTAGGGTAGAATTGCATACCAAAGCATTACAACAGGACTCCTGCAATCCTGGTCTAGTTAAATAGCAGGTAGAAACAAAAAACACACGTGTTTTGTCCCTTGAGGACTGAATTGATTTCCACTGTATAAAAACATCTCATGGTTTTCAGGAGTGCCTCTGGAAACACTTATGGTCTACCAGACAGTTCAACATCCAGACTTGGAGAAGAACTTGAAGAACCATTTCACAGAGCAGGTACAGGGAACTTAACTACTAAAGCAGTTTTTCCTCCTGAATGCCTGCAAATGTAGCATCATGGGTAATGTAGTACAAATGTACACAGTCTACTGTGATATTAAAACCATATTTTAACGATAACCTAGGGGTTAGAGCATTGGACCAATAATGAAAGGTTGCTAGTTTGAAACCCTGGTGAGAGATCTGTTGGTTATGCCATCAAGGAAGGCACTGAACCCTAATTGCTGCTGTAATTCACACTGGACTCAATATCTGCCAAAGCGCATTTACTGTATTATTAAGGTCTCAATATATGCACACAGGGTGTTCCAGCCTGCATAGCTTTCTTCAGTCCATCGGGAGTCAAGTTCTGCCTGGAAACTGTGAGAAGACTGTCAGGTGGAAGATTGAACCAGATAAAATTTGCAGCCATCGGGCCCACAACAGCAGATGCCATGATCGAAGCGGGATTGTCGGTCAACTGCTCGGCAGAGAAGCCAACAGCTGAACACTTAGCCACAGGGATAGCAAAGGCTTTGCAGTGAGACGGACACACTGAAATAAACAGACATATAGATCTCCGTCCCAACTGAAAACATGATCTGTCCCTATCACTTTCTCATTCAGCTTGGTGGAATGGATTGTGATGTTATATTGCTTGAGGGATTTCTTATGAAATTATCATGATTTTCTGTCGTTTGTAGCTTTTTTTTGTTTATATGGTCCCTGTTACCTTGTGTTTGTTTCAATTTTGAAATATGTTGTTATTCAGCACAGAGAAATGTAATGCTCTGTGTTGAAACTAAATGTATCAGATCATGCACTTACGAACTTGTGAATATACTGAGCTGAAACGGAGTAAAATGGAAGCATGTAAAGAATATAAACATCAATAAAGTTATTTGCACATTGCATCATTTTAGATAATACAGCACGATTATTTTAAATAAATAATGAATAGCTGAGTTAATGGCTCAGACATTCATGTTTAAAGCGTGATTACTTTTTTTTATTTATGGTCGTGATGTTGAGTTGATGTGCGAAAAGTAACAGCATTCATCTTAGGAGAAACGCGTGGCACGGGTTCCACACAGCTGTTATGGAGGTAGGAGTCGCGTGGCTGTTCTCCCGCCCCAGTTTCGGGATGAAAGTGAAGGCCATTAGTTAAATACTTTGCATCCATTTGTAGCCAGTGGAGCGGTACATCCTTTTTTATTTTGCAGCCATATACTGTAAACTTGAACACGTGTTTGTTTGCCTTTCGCAGGTGAACGCGTATTTGTCGTGGGGCTTCTGCCTGCTTTATTTAAAGCGTGTTAACATTCATATCTTAAAGGGCGTGGCTAAGGGAAAGGTGCTTATATTTTGAGGAAAAGATGCGGTCTTCAGTATACGGTTATCTTCATTACAAACTCACCCTTTCCAAGCTGCAGTTCAACCACGATGCTGACTTTAATCCCGCAGATAAACGTCTTGTTGTTCTTGACGAGCATTGGCTCCACTTTTGCAGAAAAACTCTTCCACAGTCGGGATCGTTCTGATGTTAAGATTTCCTACTCTCACCAAGCAGAACTCGTTACAGACAAGAATAGTGCAGAGGTAAGACTAAGCCTACGGTGTATTATGGTTGTGTTAGTTATAAATCAATTAACTGTTTCAACCTGATGTGAAATATGTCGTTGTGTTGACATGGTGGCATACAACCAGATGTGAAATATGTTGTTGTGTTGACATGGTGACATATTACACAATTTTTACAGACCCGTTTTGGCTTGACTGATTCACTTTTACAACCAGTTGCCAAAAAACCTCAGAATGCTTCTCTAGCTACGTTTTGTTTATTTTGTCACTATATGTTGTCTACTTATAGCAGCACCTAACACCAAGTTAAACATTCTGAATTTATTCACTTATAAGTGTAAATTTTCAAAGCTAATAAAGGCGATTCTGATTCTCTCGCTTCTCCAGCTTTTTCTCTCCAGATATGGCTTCGTACAGCCAGTGAACTGGGGCGAGGTCCAGTTTAAAGAGACCCCAGGTGTCGCCTATAATGAAGACTTCGCTGGCGAGGATGATCTCCTATCTTGGATTCAGGAGGGAGACTCCTCAGTGTCACATGCCGAGACTGATAGTGACGTTAAGGTCGTCTCTATGACTACTGAAAGCCCAGCCTTCATTTCAGCTCTCAGGGAGTTCCAGGAGATGTCCGGACTGCCTGTCACGGGCCTGTTTGATGATGCCACCAAAGCAGCCATGAACACACCCAGATGTGGGGTACCGGACAAGGAGACAGGAATGGACACTGCTGACGATCCACAGGACAATGTCTCTAACTCAGCACCTGAAATGGATGGCATTGATAATCCTCACAACCACTTCACTGGCTCAGCGCCTAAAATGGATGCCACTCGTGATCCACATATTAGCAACTCTAGCTTAGCACCTGAAATGGATGCCACTGATAATCCTCACAACCACTTCACCAGCTCAGCGCCTAAAATAGGTGCCACTCGTGATCCACATATTAACGCCGCTAGCTCAGCACCTGAAATGGATGCAATTGATAATCCACATTACAATTTAACCAGCTCATCACCTGGCATGCGTGCACTTGACGATCCTGAAGTCCCTGGCTCAGCACCTGAAATGGATGGCAGCGGTCGTCCACATAACCACTTTAAAATTTCAGCGCCTGAAATGGATGCATTTGATAATCCCGGCAACACATCAACTAGCTCAACGCGTGGTAGCAGCTCTGCCACCATGCAAAATAGTTACAAAGAAAACTCGCTCAGTGGTACTGTTGGTGCTTTGAATGGCTCAATCACCAGCAACCATGCAGGGGAAAATAAGACAGTTAATAAGGCTTTTATTGGTCCGGATGCAAGCAACATGGAAGACAACACACTCAGGCAGACTGCTAATGACACTGATGG
>JACXGI010011526.1:0-24725 GCA_016801175.1 Esox masquinongy | reverse complement strand
CACAGCATAGACCACTACACCAGACTCCAGCGTTAACACTCACAGCTTAGACACTGTATAACTCTCTCAAAAAAGAGTCAAAACGCCACATAAATATCACCCAATTCAATCGACTGATATGTATTATTATTATTATTGATTTACATTTTTAACAGTAGTTATACCAGACTCTTTAAACTGGTTATCGGCTCCGTACCATGCCGGATTGATATTAAATTAGGTACATCCTGTAGGCCTCTGTCCTCGCAAAGGACAATTTTTGAGAATAACATCATCCCCTCTGTAACCACTGTGTTGGTCTAAACGACAATTGAAAAATATTGTCCTCTAAGCACTCATTTTTAAGCTGGTATTACAAACAACGTGGACAATTTAACATTGATGTAAATCTGACATTGATGTAAATCCATATTAAAAACTTAATATACATGTTCAAAATACTGTCGAGACTCAACATTTGGATGCACTTACAGTCAGTCAATCATTTTCTGGCTCTGTATTCCATACCTTATGATTAGAAATGATACAAAGACCGTCTTAAAACTGCAGAATATCGGCTTTAAATTAAGGATATTATCATCCATATTGGATTAAACATTTAGAAATTACCATTTTGTATTGATAATAGATAAGATGTAGCCAGAACATTAGGTGCGCCAAAATCTGTTCGGTACATTAAGAGGAAAGGACCTGACTCAGCACTAACAAATTCCAAATGACTGAGGAAGTGAATAAATCTTCATAATGGAAGACAAAAGGATTCTCAATGTAAAAAACGAATGTTACAAAAATCTGGAGCACTGTTCAGAAAGTGTCCATGTGTCAGCAACTGCATCCAGCATCAGATAAAAGTATTTTAATAAAGTATCCCAAAACATATTTTCTGCTAAAGCCTTGTCTACTGAAATGCAAGAAAATACCTCCAAACTCATTGAGCTTGCTTGATCATACAGCAAAACAATGACCTCTAACACATAGCAGTTAGGACTTATTCAGGTTAGGTCAGCTCCTATCTTTGAAAATAAAGCAGAGTTTTGACTGAAGACATTTATTCAACAGTTATAGTTGTCTGCTGGGACAGATAACCCCGTTTCTGAAGGCCACAGCACTTGGCAAGTAACTGGATTTTTATGGCAATGATTTACCTGTACTGCCAGCCTGCCCTCGGCCTCTAGAGCAAAGTTATTTCTGGAACAGTAATTGTCCGGGGTAGCCTGGCTGCTGACACCTACCTCCAAGTCCTGACTGTGGTGTCTGGAAAGTGTTCTGATTTAATCGGCAAGACGTGTTAATAACCGAAGGGAATGCGCACCGCTATTTGGATATCCCAATTTCAAACCACAACCAATGTTTTAGTTAAGCACCGAGCCACGACCCCACGCAGGTCACGTTTGCTTCCTTGTAGCCAATTAATGAGAAACTGCAAATAGCTAGTAATAAAGAACCTATCAACAAGCTCGAACATTTTCTGCTTAAGTCGCTGGTCTCCCGGTACTGATTCATGTAGGTCGTGTCAGCCAGGCATTGATCAGAGTAGGAAGAGTTAGCAATGCGAAAAGGACAATCTTGCCGGAACGTATTTGAATACATCATCAGCAAATGGTAATAAGATATTTTATTGCTTGATATGAGATAAGGAATTACCATTGTTTTTGTATTGGCAAATAAAATTGCATACCAATGAACACATCACAAACGTTTCAAGGTTAATACTTTTACCTTTAAATAGCTGTTGAACAACATTTTACACAAACACATGAACAGGTTTAGTGTTTGCCGCACTTTCTGTTGTGATGTTTACGTTATCACTGGTGAAGAATAATCTGGTCATTCATATTTTTAATTTGATCCAGACAGACCATGTCATTTATAAATGTTAACTTAAGGTGGAAAGTGTGACTTAAGTCTGTCATTCTATTCTGCAATTCATAATGCAACATAAATTGAAGGAGAAATCTGAATAAAGGACTGGAGGAACATAACAAATGCAGATCCTTCCACAGCAATGAACATCTTATGCTCTGTGGCATGTATAAAAATGCTGAGCAGGCCCAGTTGACCTTGTTGTTGGATGTTGGATCAAGATGGCAAGAGGAAAGAATCTAATTTAGAAGAGGGTTCATTATTGGGTCTCTTCCAATATGACAATGCCCCCATCCACAGGGCACCAGTGGTCATTGAATGGTTTGATGAGTATGAAAATTATGTGAATCTTATGCTATGGCCTTCACAGTCCCCAGATCTCAACCCGATTGAACACCTATGGGAAATTTTGCTCTCCACCACCACCACCAAAACACCAAGTGAGACAATATCTTTGGAAGAATGGTGTTTCAACTTCCAGTAGAGTTCCAGAGACTCATACTGTAGAATCTACGCCAAGGAGCATTGAACGTGTTCTGGCAGCTCGTGGCCCAACACCTTAAATTCTTGTTGGTTTTTCCTTTCATTTGTTACCCGTCTGTATCACCAAAGTTGTTCAAGATTGATAAGCACAGCTATTTGGGTTATTTAATTGGCTGATTACTACTGATGACCCCGTTTGACAGGACTCCCCCCAGGTCATCAGGAGGGAACTCCAATGAGGTTAGAAGTCTCACCCAGTTGACTACATTGGCACTTCCTGTGTGTTCAGACTCAATCATATGGAATATAAATGAATGCGTCCTTATTTATCTGACAGTCTTTCATTCCACTATATCAAGTGAAATGCATGATGTAGTGAGAACTACTTTTAATACCTTGGGCTGATTTTATACAAAAACTCCAGCACAAAACATTCTCTCAATTTTTCACATGCATCCCAAGATACACGCAGTCTGAGCTATATATAGCATGTGACATGGCACACAGGGTAACATACCAGGGTGGAGTGGTGGTGTGAGGTGACTGAGAACAGGCACAGATCCAGCTGGAACTGGCTTGCACCTACTGCTTTGAAAAGGTGCCTGGTTTATATTGCAGACTTGGGTGATATGACAAGTTCTGGGACTAGGGCCCTTACACCCAGCAAAGTGATGGAAATAAGTAATCAGAGCTGCCAGCTTACGGTTTCATGGTCAGCACCAACTTTTCACAATTGTGAGGCCACATGATAGCCAGGTCCTTTAAATTCTTACAGCAGTTTATTTAACGTGAAGATGTCTGATACACGCCAAACACATCTAAACAAAGACGGTCAAATTGCGTGGACTTACACAATATTTCTCTCACCATTTGGTTTGAGTAAAAACTATTTACAGTATGTAAACTTTTAAAAGAAATGTTCAATAGTCAGATAATTTACATGTTAGTGAATCTGGCTGGGGGAAAAAACTAATGGGGAATAAAAGACAATGAAATACTGACTCCCTGGGAGTCAGTAGGCCTCCCTGGGTGCATATGGTGAGAAACATTTGTCTCCATTCATTATTGTACCAGGGCTTTCTCCTCTTGTCAGGAGATTGTGTTTACTGGTGGCTTGTAGTCTACTGCCTCTATGTTTAGCTTTTTGTGTTTTTCCTGAGCATCTTTACAAAAGAAGTTAGCGGACAACAAGCTTACATCAAGACATTTTTTTATTGTGACACAGAAATCTTAAACCCCATCTTATTCTTTACCTCTGTATAATCCATTTTTAGAGATCTGTGTTAAGTTTCTAATGTGCAGAGGTAACACAGTAAAAGTTAAGTTAATGCAACCATAAATAATTGTAATAAATATCAAGTAAATACACACATTTTCTTATCGCAACACCTCTTTGTACGGATATGTCCTTAATGTTCTCTTCTACTCCCGCAGGAGGTAGGAACAGAAGGAGAGAGCGTCCTTGTTAGCAGCGGTATCCCCTTTAAAGAACATAAAGATAACTAAATCAGAAAGCAATAAAAATGGCCAACTTAAATATTTTGTGGTAGCTCTCGTTGTGTTCTTCAAGTCCCATCCAAGTCATATGGCGGTTTTACTCACACAACAACTGTTTCACTATGGAGAAGAGAATGAGCAATAGAATCCATCTGAGTTACAACACATTAAGGTGATATATTACCAGTTATTTCAAAATGTGTAAAAAATAAAACCAAACTGGATATCCAATGTAGAATATCCAAGAATAGCGCATTTTATAATATTTTCCCCCTGGAAGAATAGTGCAAAACAAAACAAATAAATCCTTGATGAAATGAAGCAGCAATTAAGAAAAAACTGCCATCAAATATAACTTAAAGGTCTATTTACATGTTTTTTTCTGTGAATTCTTTACAAAGCTAAAACCTTTTGGTTATGGGTCAAATAATAAGAACAAAAAAACAGACATCCTGCTCATTCTCCACAGGACATCTATTAAAAGGCAAAACTAAAGGGAATCCGACCCCCTGGGTTGTGGATTGTGTTTGTTTGGGGGATTCGGCGCACATTCAGTAGCAGTAACACACAAGTAGTGTGGGAGAGCAGCTCAGGAGAATCTCCCTCCCATATTAAGCAACACAGGTTTGACAACCTGAAATGCAAGTGTAGCAAATCTGGCAACCCAGAAGGCAAGACCTGGCAACCAGGTAGAGCTTTAGTCTGGTAGTCCAGCTTCAGTGTACCTGACCTTACCCTACTGTCACAGCTACTAGGATATACCAAAACTGCAACTTAATCACTTAATAGATTAATATGACTATTTACATGACTTATGCTGTATACCCTCTTTATAGACTTGAATAAAATATATTCACCGTGTATATATAGGCAGATAATTAGTTTCGTCCTTTAGCAGTCCAACTTTACAGGCAATATCTATATGTCCTGTGTAGCGCTAGTCAAAGTTTTGACAGCAGATAGCTGAACTGGTAATAAATAGGCAGCATCATAGAGTTCCTTTCAGATATTAAGTGGACTCGTATCTCAAACAACAAACAAAACTCAACTCTTGCTAACTTCTCACATAGCCTCCCTGTCCCCCTGTTAAGGAGGTGCTGCTTGTGGTAAAGGCATGCCAAGACGCAGGGGTTCTCAACTCCTGGCACGGAGACTCAGAGTATTGATAGTTTGTATTCTACCTGGTAGTTAACTGCATTAATCCGGGATCCCAGGTCTAAATCAGTTCCTGATTAGAGGGCTAGAATGAAAAACAGCACTACTCCAGGTCCCCTGGCTCAGTGTTGAGAACCACTGAGAGAGATTCCTATGAAAGCGAGCGGGAAGGAAACCGTAAGGACTTCTGAAAGAGAGGGAGAAATAAGGTGGAAGAGAGAGTAACTGTCCCTAAAAAAAAAGATTGTGCGCCCTGTCAACTCCTACTGCGAGTGTACGGATGAAAGAGTCACGTCATCGTCATTCCTATACTCAGTGCAACCAGAAAAGACACCAGTCAGTGTCAAGGCAAGTGGGGCTCCCATACATCAGCTCTGAAAACGGTAGTCAAAACGCAGTCCTGAAATGCTCAACCTGATTACAATGTTATTTAAAGATGTGTTGGAACAAAGCCGAACACATAACAAGCAGAAAACAGAAAAGCTTCAGTGGCATATCGGTGAAGCAGGTTGGCCTCCCGTTATGTGGGTAAGTCCCAGCTAAAGGTCCAAGAGAGGGACATGGTAAATGTGGTCAGGGGTAAGGATGAGAGGCTGGGGTTGTATGGGTAATGAATAATGAGGTTGAAATGAGGTTGATGTTGAAGCGGAGATGGTATTTCCTCTATCAGGTCCCTTTAGCCGCTAAGAGGGTCTTCGCGGTAGTGGATGGCATAGCGCAGCTTCTCCAGCATCACATCCAGGGAGCTGTACTGGGGCAGCTTCACCATAAACAAACAGGTCTCTACCCTAATGTAGCGAGAGTCTGGTAAACCTGTAAAGTGGAAAAAGATATACATTGTGAATGATTTAAAATTGTCTTAAAACATTAAAAGGAGCATTATATTTTCTCCATTTAATTTATTTTTAAGACACTGCTTAGAAACACAAAATATTATTTTGCAAGGACTTGAAGGATGAGCAACGTTGTAATACTTATTTTTTTTTGCTATTTTGACCTCAGGGAAAAAAAATATTTAGCTTGTTCCAAAAAGTGGGTAAGTTTTACTTTGTATACCGTATATTCCCCACCTGGTAATAGCATGCTATTTCCCTTTGGGCATTCCTACTATGAAGTGCCAAAATTCTTGATTAAAAAAAAAATATATATATATTTCACAATTTTACAATTAATAAGAATTCCTGTTTTCCTGCGGACAGAAATGGCACTGCATAGTTGGAATGACCCCACAAATTGCAGATGTATATTTGGCACGTATACAACAGAACCTCTAAAAAAACAACTTGTTAGGGAACGGCATCCTGGAGATTCAAGGACCCAAGGGGAACCCAGCCTGAGGAGTGAGTAGGGCAAAGGTAATTTGAGTCATCAGTTTCATCAACTACTGCTTTGTCTCTAGCCAAACTTAAGAAACCTCAGGCTGGGAACTCAGAAGTTTTGAGCACACTTTTGAGCAGATAGAGGGGAGTACAGATGCTCTGGAATTGTTTTTGATAATAACTAATTATTTCACTGCTGCTAGCTAGTCTTATTTATCTCACCGAAGTCGTTATTCATGATTTTCTATTTTTTTTTTGTTTTTGTTTGTACCTTCGTACTGTTTTGAAAAGAAAAAAATGTATACCAAATATTTCAATACTCTGGAACTTTATAGAGATCTTTGGTCTAATTTTTTTCTACTGATGGTATACCCAACCTATTACACAAAAAAATAGTCAATGCATTCCTACACTGTGCAAATGATTATCTGTTGACAGTATTATATGCAAACCACTACACATATTTTACATAAATTCCATTTTCTCTGTGTCAGTAATGGCCCACTGTCTATCTGTTATTGCGCTAAAGAGAAGCAAGCTGTGGACGCCACTGTACTGTTCCTGCTGTTGAAACTCAAATTTGACAGAAAGTTTTTTCATCGAGTTGTGTCAAGTTATTTGAGCAGTTCCGACACAATTGTCCAAAAAAATATCTCTCATGTGAAGGTCTTATACACAAATGCTTTGTCTTTTCTCATGCTTTGTCTTTTTCCTCACAGAACAACCCCTGTGTGTTCTAAGTCCGTCCAAGATTATAACCACTGGGTCAGTACTCCAACACCTTATCAAGAGGACATCGAGCAGATAGCAACTGCTCACGTCTGTTTCACACACACCACTGGGACTTTTCCCGGTACTTACCTGCCGCCCCGTCTGGAGGGGCGATTTTCATGGGGTATGGGGGTACATGAGCGGTGTCCGGGCCGCCGTCCTTGCAGGGGCAGGTGAAGGGGATACGCTCCTGGTTGCAGGCAAACTTGATGAACTTGCAGAGCTCCTCCTGGGTGAACATCTCCAAGGCCGTCCAGAAGAACTCAATGTGCTGGTCCGTCTCCATCAGCCCCACCTGGTACATGGTGTGGGCCTGCAGAGAGAACGGGCTTCAGTCCAGCGGATGGCTAAGGGCCCCAGAGTTCCACTAAAGGATGTGTACAGCAGGTGTAAGGTGGAGGGTGTGTGTGTGTGTATTAGCTACCTTGAGGAACTCCAGGTTGATGTAGGGCAGGCCGCAGGTTCGTAGCTCCACCTCTTGGGGGCTGAGCATGGTGAGCAGCTGCAGGGGGATGATGGAGCCCATGCCGGCTCGCACCGCCGTCATGCACTCCGCGTTCTGCAGCTCCCGCAGGCGCAGGCCTCGCACTGCCCGCGCATACACATCTTTATTCTCCCAGCTACACACGCACAACACAGTGCAGAGGACAGAGCGGTTAAACGGAGATGACAGCACAGGCCAGAAAGGACTGCAGGATACATGAGAAAAAACGGTGAGGGAAGAAAGGATGGCTGAAGAGAATGGGAACTAAACACTTTGCTCGGACAGGGAGGCAGAATGTCCTGGTACCTGACACAGAGGTTCCGTCCCCCTTCACACAGCTCCACCTCCTCTCCTGTCATGGTGATGTAGGTGAAGGTGCAGCAAGGCCGGCTGGGGGAGTCGGGACTCTCTCCCGAGTGGTGCTGGGATGAGATCTCAGCACACAGAGCTTCCAAATCCTCCTCCTCACTCACCTGGTGGGCAGAGGACAAGGGTCATGAAGAGCTCAACAGAATGATTCCCACTTCACCAGGGACTTTTTTATAGACCTTCCAGTCACCCCATCGTTCTCCAGTAACAGGACACAGTACCGTCCCTCCTTACCAGATGGACCTGTTTTTTGTAACCAACCAAGCCTGCAGACTCAGATACTATGATTATCCACTGACAAGAACATGACATGAAAATGAAAGTAGCAGGACTAAACAGGACTGCCCATACGACCACCACCTGAAAGCCTCACTGGTCTCTTACACTCTCAAACTTCTTGACGTAGTTGTATGTGAGAAGGTCGGCCTCCTGGAGGTCCTGCTCTGGGTCCAGGGGCTCCCCCACCAGGCCCTTCCAGAAGGAGCCCAGCAGGTCCAGGGGCAGGGGAACGTCAGCCCGAATGCCGATCCCCAACAGCTGGCCGAAGAAGTGCAGCAACTGCTCCTCCGCGTAGCTGATCGGCGAGGGCGTCAGGATATACTTCCCCTTAAGGAGAACGCACCAGAAAGAGCCCAGAGTCAAGTTAGAGACGCGTAACACAGTGTCTAGATGACTGTCCTGTGGACTCCCAGTGAGGAGCAGCAGACACAGCCTCCCGGGTGTAAGGGCAGGTGGGCTGTCCCTGTGCTGGGTACCTTGTTACGATTGGCTGCTGCACTGGGGCAAGGGAGCAGCAGGGAGAGGGCGGAGCTCTGGAGTTCCTTGCACACCTGCCACAGGAAGTGACGGAAGGAGCCGCCTAGAGGGGAAACGCAGAGGTCAGGGGTCAACTAAGACGAGGGTGTTTCGTCTTCCGTTGGCTCAAGCACTAGGGGTAATTGTCGGCGCTCGTTCCTAAAGGACAGAGGTGGGTAGAGAAGGCAGACTGACTGGTTCCATGGACCTCCTCTCCAGTGAAGCGGATGTTGAAGGCGTAGGTGGGGTCTCCTCCGCTGGCCAGCTTCACACACAGCTGGGACGAGGGAACGCAGGCCAGCTGGCGCGCTGCCTGGCAAAAGTAGGTGTTCTCTGAAGATCGGATCTCGCCTGGAGAAACACACGCCGTTAACAGCCACCGGGGAGGGCATCGCTTAACGTGAACGACAGACAGGCCCGTCCAATCAGCTCACCTCCCACAATCTCCAAGGGGTCCAGGGTGATCTCTGGGGCGGCGTGGTCCGCGGTGCGCTGCACCGTGGCGTTCAGCACCTGATTCATCACTATCACTTTGGTGTCGTAGAACACCAGGCCTGCGTAGAGACAGGGTGGAACATTAGCAGCACTTCATATGAGCCACCTACAGAGACAGTCAGTCATTCCCACTGTGAAACAGATCCACCGACAGGTCAACGTCCCGATGGAACCATGCTCCTTATTGGCCCGCATGCAGAACTCAGACAACATTTGTGTGTCAGTGTGTCACCTTTGGCCCCACGGAGCAGCGCCGCGATGCTGTTCTGGTAGTTGTGGGTTTGTCTCAGCTCCACCAGAGGCAGGAAGAAACTCTCCAGGTTGTTGTTCAGAGACTGCAGGAGGGCAAACCGCAGACGCAGGCTCTCTACAGGAACATCTACACACGCGCGCGCACGCACACACGCGCACACACAGGGTAAATGTGAACACAACAGCATACAAGCGTGTAAACAGACTGTGTATGTAAACGGATGACGCAGGAAACTCACTGAGGAGGCAGGCCACCCGGGGGTCAGCGGCGTCGCTGGGGTCCAGGTACACCTCATGGGGGTGCAGCCTGGCCGGTGTGATGGCCAGATGACCGCACAGCCTGTTAATGTGCTGAACCAACGCTACGTCCATCTCCAGAGTCCACCTCCTACAGGCCTTCTGGGCGTGACGGGTGTCTATACAGGTACACCTGGAAACAACAAAACACCCAGCCGCTGCAGATCCTCTTCACACAGAACAGTTGAATAACGGGAAGCCAGCTGGGTTATTTACATCAGATGTTCTGTGCAATATAGTGCATGTGTGCGTGTGTGTGTGTGTGCGATTCAGCTGACTCAAAAGACATATGTTCTAGTTTACATCGTGTGTAAAGGAGATAACGGAACGAAGTGTTCCAGGTTCTAAATGTTTACAACCTGTTCCAGTCATGTTTTCCGTTCCCCACTCTGCTAGGAATGTGACCTACCAACCCCCTAGCCAATGCCTGGAAATAGGGAGCGCGCAGGCTGACTACTGGGGCTGGGGGGGACATACCGTACACTGCAAAAAATATATGGCTTATCAAGTATATTTATCTTATTTTCAGGTTAAAAACCCTACTATCCTTAAAATAAGGTATATTTTTCTTAACAAGCTAGGTTATACCGCTTATTTTTAGAAAATATGCCTTGAATATGTGTAATTTGTCTTGTTCCATTGGCAGATTATTTCACTTATTTCAAGTAAATATTTCCTCAAATATAGTTAAAAATTGTCTGGTCCCATTGGCAACATTTTTTGCAGTGTAGGCTGACTTTACGGGCTGGGGTGGGACTCACCATAAGGCTGACTGTACGGGCTGGGGAGGGACTGTGTGTGTGTGTGTGTGTGTGTGTGTGTGGGGGGGGGGGGGTCACCAGGCTTACCTTTCTAAGTGGAGGTCGTAACCGCAAGCCAGAATGGCCCTCCACACACTACGGATGTCCTGCTTAGCTCGGTCCACAGCAAACTTATGGAAGCCCTCCAAAGTTAGGTACTTCTCCTCTTGGACTATGTCACAGATGAGAGAAGACATACGTATGTAAAAGCCCAGTGAGAGACATTGGCCGGACAGACAGGTAACATATGTAATCAGTACCTTCAGGCTTCTTGGCAGGAGATTTCTCAGTGTCTTTTTCATCAGGCCTGGGTTTGTCAGCGGACTTAGGCTTCAAGACAGTTTTCTTCTCACTCAGTGCAGTCCTGGTAGACATGGACAGAGGTTAGGGAAAGGGGCTCAAAGAAGATATCTGTCCAAACAAGCAGGGATTAAGGTCCAGGCTGACATGACGGCATACTGAAAGAAGCTTGCTGTCATGGTTACACACAAAGGAAACTTTGCGTTCACCCACTCTTACTTTTCCTTCTGTAAGTGGACAAAGTATCCACAGCTTACCGTTTTAATGCCATTTTGTCTTTCTAACTATTACAAGTTCTTTTAAGTAACTCCTATCTGAGTAACTCATTTGAGCGTGGGAAGCATTAAGACAGGGATCTTGGGGATCTTCTGAAGACCCATAACTTCCTGCAATTACCAAAGCTCTAGTTTCAAGCGTGGGTGGGTGGCATCATGGGCTTCCCCGAAGGGCAGGACTCACCGGACGCTGTTGAGGACAGACTTCTCCTTGGTGGGTGGCTTGGTGATGGGCCTCTTGGTGCTCACCACCTTACCAGCATGCTGCTCCTTACCAGCCTTACTGTACTTGTTCTTGTTGGGCTTGGGAGCGCCATACTTCCGCAGGACCTGCGGGACACAACCACGCTCAGAGGTTCAGCTGCATAGTGATAGATATTGAGCATGAAAATTAATTGAATTAAGCTTGACACAACGTATGAGAGTACTAACTATATCTGTACGGAGGACACTAGGTAGGAAATATGATGGCCCATTACTGATGGGTCCCAAACTGGACAAGTTGAAAAAAGGACTTGAAAAGTTGAAAAAGGAACTGGACACATTGAAAGCTGGAAAAACATCTAAAGACACTGGAAGCCCATTGGAAAAGAAACCAGGATCATGTCACTATTGTGGAATCCCTGGCCATTGGCAGAATGAGTGTCGCAAGAAGAAGAAGAACAGGATGACAGGATGTTCAGATGGTTGGAACACAAGACATTCTGCCCACATGCCGAGCAGCGGCAAGCAAAGATCTCCCACGTATGGAATCCAGGAATCAAAGACGGAGGATTTCCTGGAGATACCTGGAACTGACGTGAGCTTATACAATCATTGATTGAGTCCGAAATTTGTTTCCAAAAATGTATCATACCTAAATATTGAGTAGAGCTGGAACTTATCAAGGAAATCTGATCACTTCCCTTGATAAATACCATGCTTATTCAAGTGAATATTAATTTGAAAGCACTTTGATGGTATATAGCATGTTTTAATAGGCATTCGAAATAGCCTGTTTTGTTCTGTCATGCCTGAACATGTTTTAATAGGTATTCAAGGAATAGCCTGTTTTGTTGTGCCTCGTCATGTTCACTATTTAATTTTGAATCAAACGTATTTATTGCGTTGATGATAATGTTTAAAACCCTAAGGCCTCAAGGAGGGTCTCACTACAATGTGGGTAGGCTTTAACAGGCCCATCGCATTGTAACCATATGTTGCGTGCTGAGCTGTTCACTAGCACATGTGGGTACATCAAACCCTAGTGATAAATTAGAAATTGGTACAATGATGATTTTCTAATCTGGTAAAATAGTCTCATGGTTTTCTTACAAAAGGTTAAAATATTGTGTTTTCACTCTCCTTATATATTGTATCATTTTTTGAAGTTAAGTAAAACACATGGCTTTCCATGTGGACTGAATTTGATTCTAATATATGTTATAATTTGGTTTTAGTCAAAAGATTGGGATTATATTCTCATGTGAAATTATAGCAGAAAGGGTGAAAACTGCCAAAAGCAAGTTTATCCCCTACAATAAAATGAAATATTTTATTTTAAATGCTAAATTGGCTTTGGTTAACTAAGAACATTTTTATCTGTTTGTTTTTTGTGTTTCTCTAGTTACTGAGATGACATTTGTGTTTTAAAGAACAAGTTAGATTCCTGTCTCAGTTCTAAAAAGGTGGACTGACAAAAATAGTCTCACCCTTGGTTCTAAAGAGCAGCACAGAGGGGAGGAGTGCTTGAGCCAATTCCCCCCCACACACTGACCTGGGTTAGAAGAAGACATAGGCTTAATTGGGTGGTCATATCTGTTTTTAGTTTAGTCATCATTTTTATAAATGTTGTGGAATTTCCACAATAATGTTAAGTTACTGTGTAGATCAGGGAGCACTCTTTACAACTTCAAAAGCATTGGATAGGATAGAATTTAAACCTTTGGTTAACATATAATGTCAATTAAGTTGAAGAAAAATAACATGTCTTACAACAGACATGGTCAAAATGTGCATTAAAGTTATTAACTAATTTAAGTAATTTAGTGTTTGGCTGACCAACACTATTTAAGAATAAAATTGCAAAATGAAACAGAGTTGGAAAATTTCCCTAGGAAGTTAATCAATATGTTATGTTTGTGTTTCTCATAAGGTAGTTGGGCCATAACCTTTAAAAAATTCTAAATTTGGATGAGGTATATATGCTAATTCCATCGCCCTGGTGGTTGCAGTAGGTTACACATTGCAACCTGAGCTGGAGTTTTTTTTCCAATAATAGTTAAACAGACTTTCCCTTAGAGAGCAATTTGTTTATTTAGTTGGGTATATGCCAACAAACTACAGGCGTTATAAACACATAATAGCCAATTTCATTGACCTAATTCCGAAGTGTGTTCAAAATTGAGAGCTGTTTAGCATAAAAATAATTTTGTCAATAGGTTATATGGTTTATAAATTCTTCACACAAGTGACCATGTTACACATTTGATGTCTTTGTGTTTGTCTTCAACATGTTGATTTTGAATAATTTTTTTTTTTTAATGAATTTATAGTATGCAACACCTTCTCGAATGGATTCCAGATCCATCCCTATTACTAATTTTCTATTTTTCATGTCCTTCCTGAAATGATGGCCAGTGCGAATCCAGGATGGCGCCATCCTTGGTCACATTCGCCTTGATTCTGCTTTCTCTCATGGTGTCACTTTCCATTGACTTAATGAAGTGAAAGCAGGGGGGATGTATGACATGATATAATTGATTATGATTGGAAAGAGTTGAGCTTAGGGCTCAAAGCAAATCAAAATTAGTACTTATAAAGAGTTACATGAAAAATTAGATTTTCTGTTTGCATAGTTATAACAGAGCATTGGCATCTGTTATGTTTTACATCTTCCATTCACAGGATTTGTTTTAAATTTTTTTATTTGGAAATTGTTTTGTTTGATGTAAGGTCTAACATTTTAATGGTGGAATAGAATAGATCTAACAATTTCTGATTTAGCTAAGCAATGTCAAGTCTGATAATCTTATTCCACTGCCAGGTGCTATCGGGCATAAATATAGCACATTGAATGAAACATCAACCAAGCCAGTTCTGAATGGAAAAGGAAATTTGACATAGACTATTATGGAAACTTGCCTTGAAAGGGTGAACGCTTCACTCTCATGATGGAACTTCTGAGATCCACAAGTTTTCAGGACTGATCTATTGTCTTCATTGTTGGGGGTTGATGGAACAATACCCAGTGGATGAAAGTCCAATGGACTGTTGAAGCACACTAATCATTGTTTTGCAGTTATACTTTCAACAGATCGGGACATCACAACCCCTTTTCTGATGATACATCACGTCACTGACTGGACACAGACAACAGAGTGAGAGTACCAGGAACATGTTCAAGAAAGACTTCACACTGGTCAAATCTGTTCCAAATCTTCCTGACCACTCACATGGCAGACCGATGCCAGGGTCAGATCACTTGGCTTCTCACTCCATTTCTAGATTAATCATTGACAGCGAGATGAGAGGAGAATCCACCTGAGTCCTGAAGGACTCCACATACTACAGGTCAGAGTACCACGGGCCAGTTGACTGGACAGGTCACATGGTCCCAACACAGTGGAAGACACTGTTGTGGTGTTAATCTTGAATTAGTGAAGTGTTGGAAACTCTCTATTCCACTACACACCTACACTGACTTGTTAGGACAACCAGGCAATTTGCTGGGTCCACATCACACTGACTGCAATAACTGATTTTGGATCTTTACATCACTGATACAAGACAGAGAAGACTGAAGACTAGAACTACAGGACATTTGATTGGACACGGGTTGGACTGATAGTAATCTGGGACTTGATGTGTATGGTAAAGATCATCATGGTCGCTACGACTGCAATGCCATACAGTGCCATGTGTCAGGGCAAGGTGTGTCCATTGAATCTTATTTTCATTTAATTTAAGGAATAATAAAGCCTCATAGGCCAGATAATCCTTTTTATTATTTTTCTTTATTGTTTTTTTTCAAAGAAGTGTTTGGACCTTTTCAGTTCATTAGGAATTGGATTGTAGTTTTATTTTGGTAGTTTTATCGACATGTAATGATTATTTGTTACATGTTGTATAAAGATTCTCCCCTGACTTGTTTGTTTAAAGACTCTGTTCATGGACCAAATGTGGATAGAAGCTAACAATAGTGAACGGATTAGAGTTCAGGTCGTTAATGGGAATACATTTTACTCGAGTATACAGCAGTAAGTACAGTAAATAAAGCATGTGGGTGTGTCTATGTGTCTGTCTAGTAGTGGAATCTAAAGAGTGAAAAGACGATGAAGGCCAAAGGAAATTGTTATGCCCTGCAGCTCCACAGATGGCACACTTTGACTGATGGTATTTTATACACAATGCACGAGAAGAGATCTTCAGCAACAAGATGACCCCACTGCATGGTGAGTGATGTCTGATTGAACTAAGTATCGACGTCATTCGTGTATTTTAATGGGTGCCATCCTCTCCAGTTATCCCGCTGGAGAGGATGAAAACAGTTACATTTCACAGGTTCTTCGAATTCTTGTTAAACAAGCTCCTGACGTGTTATGATATAAAAGTTCAGACTAAGGGATTTCTGAGCTTTTACATCGCTCTCATGTAATCTTTCGTTAACTCTACTGTTATTGTTTAAAAGGAATAAAGTTAATCGCTTCAGAATGACAATAGCTTTCCTCATATCTAAGATGATTTTTAAAACAAAAATAGCATTGTACTTGTCTATTATAAATGTAGGCTTACTTACACACAGTCCATTATTTTTATTAATTATTTAGTAATTATTATTAATTATTTAAGTAAATAATGTGGGGATGCAAAAAATATAATTTTTGCATTTTTTACTTACCTTCTGGGAACTTTTAGTATAAGCAACACAATCTCAAATAAATAGTTTTAATTTTCACTGAATATGTAAGGCATCAACAAAATGTTTGGGGACTTTTAGTCCCCACAAGTTGAGTAAACCATGCCCACACACACACACAATACTGTATGCTTTTGAGTGAAACGATAAACCGCTGATCCATGATACACAACAATTAAATGTTGTGTCACCCACGCTCTAATTCTCTTCATAATTACTGAAAGTATCTTGGACACGTTCACTGAAAGTGTTTATCCGTGAGGTGTCTCTTCCTTACGGATCATACACTCTCTCCAATGACGTGTGTGTGTCTAATGATGTGGATTCTGTAGAGTCAACAACAAAACATCCAACATATCTATTGTTCTAGTTCTAGTTGTGTTTTAATGCACTTTTTGCGGGGTGAACCAACCTGCGTCAGCTGGTCCTCAAGCATCTTCTTAGGTGCTCGTATGCTAGTGAAGAAGACATGGAGAAGGTTTCCAGGGGTCTGGGAGTTGATCTGTTCCTTACTCAGGTAGATGTCAGAGACTTTGACAGGCTTAGCTGGGGTGAGGCTCAGCATCTGCTCTGAGTGGACGCAACTCTTGAAGATGTCCGTCAGGACATCTCGCGCACTTGGCACCAACTTGTCCCCTGGGTACATCGGAGGAGAAAAGATGACTTCCAGAAGTAGGACTATCATTTGGAACAATGGTAGAGGATATGATGTTATAAATTGTTGAAGATTATAAGACCAACAACCTCTGAGAGACTTGTCCAGGAAGTAGTCCTCGAGGGCGGAGCTACCCTGTGTGTCAAACAGGCTTTGGTTGACGCTGGAGGCCGTGAGGATCTCCTCATTGGTCAATTCCATCAGCTCCTCCTCAGCCTCCAGGCTGGATAAGCCTATTAGGTCACTGCTGTTGAAGAGGCTGGCACGGATCTTCTCCACTTTGGCCCGGGCGCGGACCTACATTCAGCATATCAGAATCAGAATACAATAAAGTAAAAGTCTGTGTATATCAAAATAAAAAAATGAATGATCAATATTATTAAAAACATTATCACCCACCTCTATGACGGCATAGCCCTTGATGGGCCGGGCCAAGGCGGGGTTGTTCTCCAGAGAGGTGACGGTGTACATAGAGCCCCCGTCAGACACCGAGGCTGTTTCCGCGCTGTCCAGAGGCTCCCCCAGGCTGCCCAGACTGCCCAGGCTCCCGGTGCTGCACAGGGAGATGTCCAGGCTCTCCTGGCTGGACACCGTGTGGGGATCCAGGGGGCCCTGCTGTGGGGAGGGAGCGGTCGATGCCGCGGCCAAGGGGGTCAGAGGCGGGGCCGCCAGAAGCTCCTGGTCAACAGACAGCTCACTGGCGGTGCGGGACACGCCACCCTGGGAGGAGCTGCAGATGGAGGTCTGGCTGGTGGAGGCCGAGGCCGAGACGCTCATGGCCGGAGTCACGCTGCTGGAGCTGTCCGGGCTGTCGGTTCCCCCGTTGCCGGGGAACGCCCGCTCGTGGCCAACGCCGGCTTTGCTGTCCAGGGAGGCGGTAACTCCAGCTTTCGACTTCTTGGGGTCCTCCTCCTGCAGGGGGATGAAGACCTCGTCCTTGAACAGCCCCCCGTGGGCATTGCAGGCCCGGCGGATGGCACTGCGCACCGCGGCCTCCTCCAGGTGGGTGGGGATGCCCGAGAGCACCAGGAGCCGGCTGTGAGCGGTGGGTCCCACCAGGGCCTGGCTGGCGTCCGTCACGGCGTCACTGGTCACACTCAGCCCCTGGGGGTCCTTGTTGGCCAGGTGGCGCAGGATCATGAGCAGAGTGAGGCCACGGTGGAACCACAGCATGTCCTCGGGTTTACCGCCGGCCATGTTGAGCAGGGCACTGTCGCTCTCGGACAGGCGAGCCCCTCCGGCCGAGCCCATCTTCCCAGAGACCGCCGCCGCCACGGCAGCAGCACGCTCCCGCTTCATCTTTACCTTCTTCCGCTTGGAGAGCAGGCTGGGGCTCTGGGGTGTCTGGCCCGGGGAGGACGAGGAGGACGAGGAGGAGTCGCTGAGGTTGGGGGCACTGGTGGAGGACAGGGTTCCCACGCCGGAGCAGGCCACGTTCAGAGGCAGGGTGACCTCAGCTACAGCCAGGCACACCTCCATCAGGGCATGAAAGTAGGTGGAGAACCGGCACTGCTCAGCCCCCAGGGCCAGGGCACCACCACCCGAGGACGAGGCCCCGGTTCCAGCCCCTGCAGTCGCCCAGCCCTGGGTCTCCCGGTCATACAGCTTCCGGAGTTCAGTCTGCAGGGCCATGAGAACAGCCAGGCAGGGGTTGAGTAGCAGGGCAATGGAGTTGGACAGGCCGGCAGGGCTCCTCCGCTGCTCCAGAAGGTGGATCTTACGGAAGAGCTCGGCCAGCAGGTGGAAGGACAGTTCTTTGATACAGGGAGCCAGATCTGTGGTCCATAAAAGCCCACCTAGAATACCATGAACAAAGTGAGAGGAATCATTCACAAACAGAGACCAACTAGTGCCGCCAAGAAACAAGGAACACATAATCAGTCACATACAACGAAATACATAAAAAATGTTGCGCCACTTTGGACATGAAGAAGCACCTACCCAGCAGCTCCACCACCTGCAGCAGAACAGACGAGGGCACGGTGTCCAGCTCCTCCTCAGAGCGCTCACTGCCCTCCCCCAGCTTCCAGGTCAGCAGCTGCTCGGCAAACGCCATTGCCAGGGGGAACTCCAGCGGCAGGGAGTGCAGCACCAGCACAGCACCAGGAGGGGGCGACACTCCTTAGAGACGGTGAAACAAACAGAGACTGAATCCCATGCGACTGAAACATTTCTTCAGCCATTTCATGCTTTATTGGAAAGTGGTGAAAGACAGAGGAGAGAGTATTTGCAGGAGAAGCATCTTGTTGGATTGGAAAACCAGGCTGTGACAGTGAACCGGACACAGCGGCTTAGACTGCTGCAACACCCTAGGCCACTAGGATCACCTATTAACATGAATGACAAGCCTTTCACGTCAGGACTGGAGGGGATCAAGCACTCACCCAGTTTGATGTGCACTTTGTCTGTGGGGATGATGACTGTGGGGTACTGATTGGTGGTGGGAGGGGGGGTGAGGCCGGTGTTGGAGGGCGAGGCGTCCAGAGGGTAACGCACGGCCTCCATCAGGTTGAGCTGGCCGTTCCTGCGGACCTTGTGGCCCAGGCCATAAACCATGACCCGCGCCCACGGGGCTTTGTACAGGGAGGAGCTAGAGCACAGAGAAAACACAAGCACAAACTGAGTCACTAACCTCAATTGTATGGCACCTAAGCCCAGTAAGGTTTAACCTCGATAAAGGAAATGGGGGGGTTTAAACTGCTCACTCTTTGCGGCAGCCGAGATGGCTCTCTTTGCAGGACACGATCACAAACGCAGCACCCAGGAAGCTGACATCCATGCTGACCTTTGACTCGGATACCGGGAAGTCCTCTGAGGTAAACTGCTCCGGTGCATTCTACATTATAAAACAAGGAAATCGTAAAGAACTAGGTTAAAAGCAAAAGGTATTTTGTCCTGGGGAAATGGTCCTTCAGCCACACACTCTAGGCAACCCTGAGCAGACCTGAAGGAAGCAGCAAATCTGCTTGGTCAGCTCCAGCAGGCTGTCCTCTCCCTGGTGAAGGGCCCGGGTGATGGCCACGGTCAGCCACTCCCGGATGGGCTGTGCGTTGCCCTGGTAGAACAGGTCTGTGGGAGAGCAGCTCTGGCCCTGCAGCTTGTGTAGTAGAGACTGGGCCAGCAGGATGGAGCTGGAGCTGATGGTGCCATCTGGAGGACGAGGAGAGAATAACACACAGCACATGGAGCAATGAGAGGGCTAGCCTGAATCACTCCATTATCCTAAAAGCCTACGTTATTTCATTGTTGAAGGTTGTTGTATTTACGGTGTGGCTGTTTCAGTTTCTTTGGGCATAATACACCGGTAGGCTATGCTACAGTTTCTGAACACCATGTGCTCCAAAACAATTTACTGCAAGCTCCTTCCTTGGAAACACAGACATTACGCTGTAGATCTCAATACTGAAATGCATATCTCCATGAATTGAAAAAAATAAAGCTTTTCGGCACACCTAAAACGGCCCTATTCATTTAGTGGTAATGACCATGTTCTCATCTGATCCATTATGCAAATGTGTGACAGACTTCCATAATGTCATGTGAATTACATAGGTTGTATTGACACACTTAGCGTGTAAAATCTTGATTTAGGAAAGGTTCTGCAGCACAGCTGAGAGTTCCTTAAGTGACCCTGGATGAAAAATCTGCAGACTCTGCCTTCCATTTTTTCCATGAACTTTCATATCATTTAGAGTCGACTTACCAGGCAGAGGCGGGGCCAGCAGCTGATTGGACAGCAGCTGCAGGTGTTCCAAAGTGATGTCTCTGATGGCTGGGATGTGGAAGAGGCGGGTGAAGGTGTGGGGGTTCTTGGGGGCGAAGATATTGAGTAGAGCCATGCGGCAGTAGAGCCGAGCCAGGGCACTCTCACAGCGCAGAAGCTCCCTGAAACACAGCAGATTCACACAACATATCGCCATGACATTTTAAATGTGTACAGAGTGCTGCAGACGTACAAGTCCCAACCCCCGAGACACATTATGTTACTTTAGGACGTGTGATCGAAACGGATCCAAATGGGCTTTGTTTCCTAGAGGGTTCCGCTGGTATGACTGTGTGAGTTACCTGTGGATCTGGATGTTACTGCTGTCTAGATTGACCAGGCCATTGGCAGCGGTGCGACGGGAGCCGGCTGGGGGGCGCTCCAGCATCTCAATGGGGTACCAGTACCTCACCAGCACCCCTTCACTCCGCAGATACGTCTCCACCTGCACTAGCTCGTTGACCTGGACGCACACAGGCACGATAACGGGTGAGACCACAGGCGTGCTGCCTAAAGGGTCGGAACTGAACTTCACTTTCTTTTCATGAAGACAGACGCTGAGTGAGTGCTCTGCGCTCACCGATTCCACGTCCAGGACTACTCCGTGCAGGCCGAAGGTCTTCAACATGCCTCGGATGGCGAACTTGGGCAGGGCCGTCCCGCCTGTTGTGCTGTTGGTGTTGTTGCTGTCAGGACAGCGGATGACCACGGTCAAACCTTGAAACAGGACACATGTCAGGGCTAAGCTGGATAACGCTACAGCACAACGGTTGTCAGGGTGATAAGCATGTTGCTAGGTTACTGGCAGCTCCCTGAACTATTAACACCCAGATCACATAGATGATGTGAGTGGAGTGCACATAAGCTTGAGAGTTGAGCGTCTCGCAAAAATGTTTTCCAGCTCTAATTTTGCTTGAGTACTACTCAATAATGGGTTCTGGACATGAACTTCCCAGCATGTTTCGTTTCTTCTCTCATCATTCTTTAGATTGAGGCATGGCCTACAACATCTCGCTTAAATGTCGAAAAATCTGCTGGTTTGATCTGATTAAGGATGCTTTGCTACCTTAGGACATTAACAATACTGCTATATAAGACAGGGAGCAAATACATTTTCACGACACTGTATATCTATTATCTTCAACCAAACCCTTATATCAAATGAAGGGAACCTCAGTCAGTAAATAGCACAATATTTCAAATACATCCAACACCCAATGACCCATGAGAAACATGGACAGCCTCCCCTTTTGGGTGATTAGTCTGCAGAAAGACAGATCAAACTGCCAGTGCGAAGTACCTTTGCGGACTTTGTCGATGGTGAACTTGTTGGCCTCTTCCTTGATGTCCTCAATAGTGGGGAGGTAGAGGTCCCGGGGGATTCCCCCATTCTCTTCATACAGGAACTCCACAGTCTGCCGGGCTATGTCAACCATGCCTGCGAAACGGATTATACAATAAAATCACCACAAAGAGAAGACTTCATAAAACAATCTCTTTCACTTTGTATTTTCAAAGGTCTAACAGTGGAGTCAACCGGGATCTGGAATCAAACGGTGCTACAGGGTAAACCAGGTCTTTTCCATCCTTGTTGTCAGTGGGAAGAGTGCCTCAGGCCGAACAGAAATTCCTCACCAAGCTGCAGTGCTCCCTTGATCTGGTCCAGGCCAGACTTCCTCTCTGCCTCGTTGCGAAACCGTCGGCGGATGGTGGGGAACACCTTGGTCTCCCAGGCCTTCACCAGCAGGGCATAGTGGTCCTCCTGGGCCAGACAACAACAGTACAGTCACGCCAACACCGACAAATCCGCACGGCATCATTTGCGGACTCTTCTCTGAACTGTTGCCACCGGCAAGACCTTCAACTCACCCTGGGCACATCGTCGTCATCTTCGTCATCACTCTCGTCGTCGGCGATGGGCGGAGGATGGGCGTCAGGCCCTGAGGTGACCAGGTTCTCGTAGCTCAGCTCCATCTTGTAGTGGCAGGACATGTCGCTGTTGTACTCTGCCCAGACAAGGGAGGACAAACAACAAAGCCAGTTCTTACAAACGCTACCAACTGGGGGAGACACAGAGACACAGATAGCAGATGGTGAGGGGAGTGAAGGTCAGCTGGGGGGCCACTGATCCACCAGCCAACACAACACCACAGGACCAAGTGACACCACGTTAAGTCAAACTGTCATCACGCAGGTCAAAGGTTTCAACATAAGTGTGTTTGGTGCAGAATGGCGGAGGC
Source organism: Esox masquinongy (assembly GCA_016801175.1). Classification (NCBI taxonomy): domain Eukaryota; kingdom Metazoa; phylum Chordata; class Actinopteri; order Esociformes; family Esocidae; genus Esox; species Esox masquinongy. The sequence goes on along the minus strand of JACXGI010011526.1, from coordinate 2,015 downwards.
TGACAGGGACATACGTTGCTGGGCAACCGCTACAGCAGCGATCCGACAGGGGGGTCCGTGGGAGCCGGAGTCAGACGCCACACTAGCACCTGCGTCATTGTCGCTGTCCGATGCCATGGCAAATGGGAGGGCCTCAAAGTTAGCGCTGATTTCTTCTGCCAGGTCAACACAGAGGTCGGCGGCGTTGCGGTGTGCTTGGCCCTCAGCGTACGCGAAGGCCCGGCAACCAAAGTTGGCACGGATCTTTGTGTTCTGAACGAAATACAAAACCCACCGTCATGGCGAATACAAAGTAAGCAGTGTTTTCCATCTCGCTTTACAGCTAACGGCCGGCTTCCTCCGAGATCCCAACGACCGCCCAACACCCGAACTGTGGAGGGAGTTTCCTGCATGGTCGTAACCCTTTTACACAGGCATAAAGGCCCACCTTCTTTTGAATGTGCACCAGTGGCCACATCCCCCCTGCTACGTCCTCCAGGAAGGGGCTGAGGCGCTGGCCGCAGTAGGTGAAGTAGACCCTTCCTTTAGGGGCCTGGCCGGGGGGCGGAGGGGTGCCCTCAGATCGCTCCCACCCAATGCCTGCCACATCCCCTGTAAGCAGGAAGAAAACGGTTGACACCTAACATGGAGGACGACATCAGATGACAATGGTTCATAAATAAACAATAAGGATTAAAGAAAAAAAAAAGAAAAAAAATATAAGTCAAACGGATGAAAGAGAAAATAGGAGCTAGATGATATCCTGAAAGTAGATGGTCTTCCCCCATCTCACCAGGAAGTAGGCCCACGTCCAACCTCACACTCTTCCACTGCAGCAGGCTGGTGCCATTATAATGCACTGCCCGACCATTACTGGACAGACAAACACAGAGACAGGGAGCAGGAAACAGAGGACAGAGAGAGTCAGTACTCAGAGGCAGAGCCGGGAGAACCTCACAGAAATGACACCCGGAAACACCACATCAAGAGCACATACTTGTGGAAGAGACAGGTGCCAACTGGGTTGGTCCACGCTCCATCTCTCTTCTCTGCCTCTGTGGCAAAGCCGAAGGAAACGATGGGACCGCTGTCGTCTTCTGAGTCTCCATAGGAGACGATCTCAATCTCCCAGTAGAAGGAAGGAGCCTACAGGAAAAGGAGGGAGAGGATTTAAGGGAGTCGGCTGAAATATCATCAACATGAAGCCTAGCACGTGCCACTGTCAAGACATCCGGGAGGTGAGCCCACCTGGACGGGTACAGGAGAGGTGGCGTAGATGAAGGTTCCCCTGGGGAGGCCTCCTCCAGCGCTGGGGTCGGCCAGGAAGGTGACGGAGGTGAGGCGGGATGAGAACATGCAGGCGCGGACCGGAGGGAACACCCTGGACGGGCACCACGTAATCTCCTTGGGCTAGGAGGGGTGTGCAGTAGAGCAGAGAGAGTTAGGAGACACGTCTGAATCCCTTCATCGGTCAGTGTGCTTAAACGTGTTATTAGATTGAGACCCCAGTAGATCATTGAGTGGAAAGGGCTAGCCCCACCTGGCGCCTGTCTGTCTGGAGTGGAGGCGGTGGCGGGCGAGCGCAGTCTCGGTACAGCATCCTCACTCGCTCACACTGGGCCTCAACCATGCCCAGACGCTCCCCTGCACACACATTACAAAGGTTTCACCTCAGCAGACATAGACAGAAACACTTCCTCACACCCGTCCTTCTGTCATACAGAGCAACATGGTGGGTAGAGGCAGACCTGGATGAAGGGGTGTGTGGTCATTAGGCTGGATGCTACTGGGGGCCCGCGGGCCGCGTCTCACCTGGGCTGCACTCCTGGGCCACTAGGTTGAGAACCTCCACAGCGGCAGGACACTGCTGGATGAACTCCTCACAGAACGAGCTGTCCTCCAGGAGCTGTGCCATCACCAGACAGGCCCTGGGAACCAAACACCACAATACTAATACCACTAACCAAAACCACAGATCCATTACATGTTTAAACCTCTATACTAATACCACTAACCAAAACCACAGATCCATTACA
>JACXGI010011525.1:7222-24888 GCA_016801175.1 Esox masquinongy | reverse complement strand
GGGGGGGGGGGGGGGGGGGGGGGGGGGGGGGGGGGGGGGGGGGGGGGGGGGGGGGGGGGGAATGCAGATGTGGCATCATCGCCTGCAAGACACCATTGCCATGGCAACAAAACGCAATGTTTTTTCATAAATCTCCTAAGCTGCTTTTATTTTCAAACCAACGGAAAAACTATTCAGAACACAAAAATCTTGCAAATAACAAAAAAACGAGTAAAACAAAAACACTTGCAAAACTAGAAAGGTTTTAGGAAGAATCTTTTGGTCAGCATCACTGCTGGGGGTAGTTACGTAGAGTTGGGAATGGTTGTGGACATGGCCGAGTGGTGTGGGGAAATCCAATCTATTTTTATTCAAATGTATTATCTTTAAGTTAGTTTGGAATTTAAAATAAACAATCGTCTGCCCAATCGGCTGTCTTAACAAGACCAGTAAACTCACTTAAACAAGACAAAAGAATGTATGAGCACCTTTTGAATATTTGTTCAATCAATTTGTTCAATCAATCAATCAAACTACCACAGAAGAAGACGATTAAGGTCATGCCTAGGTTAGAGGTTAATTTATTAAAAAGAAATGAAAACAGCAAACCAAATGCAAATCAAACTCAGTGCAGTGTGAGGGGTGGGTGAACTGTATAGCAGAAGAGGGTGTATGTCTTCAGATACAGCTGAAGGTCTGGTGATGTACAGTTTATTGCACTGGAGTCGTTCTTAAAGACCTTGGTCAAACATCTCGTGGTCAGACAGCTTCACTTTCAAAGAGGGGAAATCCACCCATTCTCAAGATAAGGTCAAGAGCATGTCAAAGAGTTAAAGGGCAAATCTGTGGTTGGACTAAATATACATAATGTATGCCATATAACAACACTAGAAGGAAATTATGAAATTTTGTCTGAGACTAAAAAAGAGTACTAGTACTACACAACTACAAACCAATAATAGCAGCACATACTGTATTTAGCATATAACAAATATTCCTATCAATCTCAAAGTACAACTTTTGATTGAGTATTTAGAAAACATGCTTTGTTGTCACTGATCTAAAGCCAGGGGTTGTTGAACTACCAGAGTGGGTGCAGTGTCTTTCTTGACTTGTGAAAGATGGTTACTTCACTATTTTGTGGTGGAGACTTGAAAAATATAGGAAGTGGCCATGAGACAGAGTTTATAGACAAGCCCGAATCAACTACTGATCTGTCAAATGTTACACATTCAGGCACGGGCAACAATGAGCTGGTAACTGATTTGTGGCAACTGACCTGATTAGTTACTAGGTCCAGCAAATATTATACAACCAGCTAAGAAAAATGGTTTACTCATATGAGTGGGTTATATCCTTGATCTAAAGAGTAGAAAACTGTTAATTGTTCCTATTCCTCGTCATGGAGGGTCATGACATTCAGCAGGGACCAGATACAAATGTTATGTTTAGGAACTCACAACAGTTACTGTTATATTCTGCTCAGCTCTAGTTTATAGTATGAACAGGAACAGGACTTCTGGATGAAAAGTGACAGGTGGATATTCTGTTTATTCATGAAAATACTGTATATACTTATATTCTTTAGCACATTTATTGAGAAATATATACTATTTATTTAGAGCTGAATATCACCTCTTTCTCAACCCTGCTATACAGTTTCAATCATGCCTTGGGGAATTGATATGTCCCCAATAGTGATGATAATATATATATAAATATATATTAAAATAGGTGATGAATGTGAAAAATGAAAGTAAAACAAGTGCTGAGACAATGCAATAGTCTCTATGATATTGTTGCTCAGTGGTGACGGTGAGAGGCAGGCAAGTTCAGCGGTGCGTTTACTTACGTTAACCTCAGTGATCGCTATGTCAACAACGCTACCCACAACTATTAGGGCGTCAAATGTGTTCCATGCATCAACAAAATAATGCTGCATCAGGGTCGAAGAAAAACACAAACAGAAAAACAAACAGAACAGAAAGAAAATAAAATGGAAAGAAAGGAACGAACATAAAGAGAGAGGGAGAAGAAAAATAACAAAGACAGTTATATATGAACTTTTGTGATCAGCGGGTAAAGAGGGAGGAAGGAAATTGGTTGAAAATTAAATGACAGTTTGAAAACGCAAGGAAATAAAAGGAGCTAAATCCAAGATGATGTAGAGGAGCGGCGACCAGTCATGCTTGTCCATGTTGGAAAACAACATCAATAAACAACAACAATAAACAACAATAACAACAATGAAATTACAACCAAAACAATCAGAAAAAATATAGAATTATAGTTGGGTCTCTGGTTAGTTAGTGTCTTGTTAGTCAGATGTAAAAACCCTGGGACATGTCGTAGTCTTGCTTTAGAACCCTTTCAGAACTCTAGAACCTTTTCAGCACTCTAGAACGCTTTCTGTACTCTAGAGCCATCGACCGCTGTTCTACGTACAGTGAAGGACGAGTGTGCACCTTTTTGTTTCACCACGTGACGCCTTGGGTGCTCCGAATGACAGCGGCCGTCTTAAAATGAAGGATGGACGAAGAAAGAGGGGGAGCAGGAGAGGAGGGTGGATTTTGGGGAAGGAAAGACACCAGAGAGCGGTTGTAGAGAAGACAATGACAGCCATAAAAAGAAAGACAAGAAAAGTAGGTGAGAGAGAGAGAGTTAGAGAGAGGGAGAGAGAGAGAGAGAGAGAGAGAGGGACAGAGCGAGTGTAGAGAAAGGGGTGGCGATGTACTTACGTTGATCTCACTCAGAATGACGTCTATTATGCTGCCAATTACGATGAGGAAGTCAAAAACATTCCAAGGATCACTAAAGTAACCCTACATAGGACAGGGGGGTGGTGCAGGAGGAAGGGGGTAAGAGAGGCAAGTTAGACAGGCATTATATGGGAAAAGGTTCTCTTCTCAGCCCTTTACAAAGTGTTTGGGCGGCTTATTTCTTCTGATACTTCTTAGATCTTAAAAGCCAATAGAGCAACAAAATGCATCATCAGCATTAAAGTACTAAATATTTTTTTTCCTTAACGTGCATCTACAATTAAGCAAATATCTAAACTTGTTAGCATGTACTAGCCGCGATGAAATTTGAATAACACAGAGGTGTACATATATTACCATCTTACTGGGTTCGATAACATGTTAAATGTACGCACTATACAGTTAACCTACTGCTCTTTCTCACATGCTCTTCTTTTACTTCCTGCCAGGAACTCTACTTCCTGTGTGATAAGGAAGTGAGGTCATAACGAAATATTGTGTTCTATGTAGCGTAGCAGTATTATTTTATTCAACAGGTTATTATTAGCATTTTAATGAAAACTTGAACACGTTATGATTATTTCCAGGGTCAATAAGGCTTCTGGTATGGCATAAATTATTTTAACCACTAGTTAGTTACACTTTCACCGTGGGTGGTAGTAAGTGACAAAGTAGCTGTGTCTAAACGAGGGTTCATGCAGCTGCCTATAGCGGGATGGGAGGAGTGTGGAGCGTAAACACTTAGGAGGGGGATGGCAGCACGCTGCCAGGTTTGACCTGGAAGAGAACAATCCAGTATGAAGACTGCTAAACCCAGACGATAGAACTGCTCGGCTTGCTAACACTTCTTCTGCCGGAAATCATACCGACATGAAAAAGACAGGGAGATCAATTGTAAAAGCCCTGTTACGTTTCCTCGGACCCAACTATAATGAACTTAATGTCTCTAAAACATTTAAATTATTTTAAAGCTAATGTTGCTGTTGAATTTAATAGCTGAAGTAGGAGCTGTTTAGGATAGTTAAACACTGGATTTGTCCTCTCCACCTATAGAAAAAGGTATTCATTATTATGTCCATGATCCTAGCTGTTTAAAAACAGAAAATAGTTGTTAGACATGTAGGAGACCGAACCATGAGTTGCATATCGCTCTGGGCCTCTATCAGAAGACTTCAATGCATCAGTTAGAACTCTAAATAATGACAAAAAGAAGTATGTTCAATGACTGACCAACCAAACGATTGACTAGCACGTCGTCTGGTTTTTCGACCCAGAGCGATTTGCAACAACGGTTCATCATTCACAGAAAACGTAACAGCGACGTCATCGGAGACACACAGACAGCCCAGCTGTCCAGTCGGTGGCGGCAGACAGATGTAGAACGGTTCCCGTGGGAGTCACTAAGTCCATCTGTCATAAACACAGAGGCGTTGCCAGGTAACCAGGATGAGAGGAAGTTTGGCTCAGTTGTAATAATGTATTTACAGTGTCCTTAATGCCACCCCGTCCACTATTTAGTGCACTAAAACTGACCTAAGCCCTGTGGAACAATCAGAGTCTTATGGGCCCTGTCCTAAGGTGCTGAATTATCCACTGGACAGGGTTCAATCTGGGCTGCTAAGTCGATCCCACAGAGGACGCCATCTGTTGTTGTTTAAACAGCGAGTCGCCAATTGACGCGGTATAGGTGGCATTCTGATTGGACTAATAAACTCACCAGGTTACCAAGCAACTGGGTAAACACGGAATAAAACAACATCCAAAACATCCTACAATGTAGTGGGTCAAGGGCCACACTTTTTTGTGTTCTACATTTAGCTAGTTTTCAATACAGTGGAACTTAGTATTAGCATAGTAGACAGTATTGACCAAATAACACTGTAGCAGTAAAATGATATTGTAGAAACTAATGACACTTGATTGCAAATATACCCAAATGAAAGGGGATGCTGATTTCCACTGAGGCTCAGACTTCTGTTTGGGTGAAGAGACCCACTTGCACGGTGAGAAGGGTTTTTGGAGAGAGGAGAGTACTTACTGAGGTGAGAGAAAATAACAAGTAGATAGAGAGAGGGAAGGGTAGGTGGAGAGGGAGTAAAAGATGGAGGGAGGTAGAGAGGAAGGGGAAGGTAGAAATGAAGGTACAGAGGGAGGTAGAGAGGGAGGCGAAGGTGGAGTTAGAAACAGAGGAAGAGGGGGAGGATGAGAGGGAGAGGGCAGGACACCTACCCGAGGTTTAAAGGCGATGAGTTTGAGGATCATCTCGACAGTGAAAAGGCCGGTGAAGAGCATGTTGAGGATATTCATGGCATCGTTAAATGACTTGGTCTGGCCATGGTGCTGTAACACACACACACACACACACACAACACACACACACACACACACACTTAATTCCTGAATTTACATATATTTATTTGGTAGACACTCCCCTCAGGCTACATCCAAATTGAAGTGGAAGCCTTGAAAGCAATGAGTGAAAACAACTGTTAGACTGAGGATCTACACCAGCAATTACAGGCAGCAGACCTGATGCACTAGCATTTGATTTCAAATGGCACATCGGGTGAAATCTCTGAGATACTGTAGGCTACACATACAGTTCCTGGAGTCATGTGTGTGTGTGTGTGTGTGTGTGTGTGTGTGTGTGTGTGTGTGTGTGTGTGGGCGGCAACTAAATTATTACCACTACATAAAATATTACGATAGATTCTGGCTCACAATTAACAATTTTATTACAGATAATATAGATTTTCAACATCATCATTGGCGGCTCAGTGATTATCCAGAGTATAAATTCATATTTTTAGTGGGCAGTCCCAGAGAACTTATGATGTTAGCCGATTCACATTACATTTATTAGATACAGTATGTCAGTGAGGAAGCGGCGAGAGAGGCTGTGTGCTACAATAGCCGGGCTATTGCATATCGCATTATAAAATGTGCCACCCCTGTGGCCTTGGTCTTACAGAATACACACGCGCACGCACACACAGACACACGCACGCGCGCGCGCGCACACACCACAGAGTCCTTACCTGCATAGCCAGACAGATGGTGTTGAGCAGGATGAGTGTGAACATCAGGTACTCAAAGTAGGTGGAGTTGACGACGTACCACACCTTGTACTGGTACTGGTTCTTAGGGATGTACCTCCTTAACGGACGGGCCTTCAGGGCGTACTCCACACACTGACGCTGTGACACACACACACACACACACACACACACACACACACAGAACGCATGCACACACACATTTGAAATCCGCCTTATCTTTCATATTACTGTTGAAATTGGAGAAATATTTACAGCAATAAACAACATTTATTTGTTATTTTAAATTAAAATTGGTAGGTCCCCCAGCCTACCCATATGGAGTTAATATTTTTTTTTTTTAATTGTTTTTTAATGTAAAATATAAATAGCTATTGCACATACTGTACATTAGTGAAATAAATGATTTAGCAAAAGTTTTAATGCTTCACAATTATTTTGCATTCTTCACATGTATAAATGTTTTCTACGGGTAAAACTCAAACAAGCCAAACTAAATAAGCCATGAGCAAGCTGTGTGCTAGATAGGAACCAGGTGAACCAGGAGAGGCCACTTGCCTGTACCTGGTCATGTACTCCTTACAAACACCCCGCTGTACAGTATGCCTTTTTGACCTTTGACCTTAATGACCCCTAACCACTCACCTGGTTCTTGTCCAGCTCACAGTTCTTGTACTCCTGCTCTCCCTGCTCCTGAAAAGTGACAATGACGAAACCGACGAAGATGTTCATCATGAAGAAGGCGATGATGATGATGTAGATTATGAAGAAGATGGACACCACCACTCGGTAGTTGTAGACGGGGCCAAGGTCTTCCGAGTGGGAGTCTATAGCCCGGTACAGCAACCTAAAGAGAGGTGGATGCATAGACACGGAAAGAGAGACGAAAAGAGAGATACAGTGAGGGAAAAGGAGAGGGGGATGGAGAGTGGGAAAGAGAGATGGATGGAGAGTGGGAAAGAGAGATGGATGGAGGGTGAGGAGAAAGATGGATGAATGCATGACGAGATGCAAGGTTCAAAACATATTTACTATAGGACCAAATAATATTTTGTGTGTGTGTGTGTAAATAAAAAATATGTTTTGTTTCAGATTTAATTATCTCCCATTTTCTATCCTCATTGTCTCCTTGTCCATTTTTCTTAGTGGCCAAATTGAGATTATGGGCGTGCCTTGTTGTAGCAGATTTAATCAGGATGTGTCAATATGCCAATTTGTACTTCTACTTATTACTCAGCATGCTCAACCAGGAAGTTTCTTCCAAAACCTACGCAAAACCACAGTTAAGCTGTGACAACAATACGAAGCAACCCTCTCCAATGACTGGTGTGTGTGTGTGTGCGTGTGTGTGTGTGGTATGCTGCAGTGATGTACTCACGCTGGCCATCCTTCGAAGGTGGACACAGCGAACAGAGCCATCATCCCTTGGAGAACGTCGTCGAAGTTGAAGTCGCTGTTCTCCCAGACCCGCATGGATCTCTGAGGCTTCCCCACGTCACCATCCTTGTACATTATGTAGGAACCCCTGGGTGGGACAAACACGCACTGTTGAAACCTTTGACCTTGCCCAGACAGCAAATCTATTCTGGCCCAAATTGAGCCCACATCCACTTGCGGTGACCGTCTGGTTAAAGCAGCCTGGTTAAGATGCAAGATAACCTGATGAACTCACCTGCACTCGGGCTCTGTAGACTTGGAGCTATCTGAGCAGTAGGAGAACTTTCCCTGAGAACAGAACAACAGCAGTTTCAGTACCCGGTGTACTCAGGTTAGAGCAGCAGGTTGGCCAGGCGGTTAAAGAGCTGGGTCGGTAACTGAAAAGTTGCCAGTTGGAATCCCAGAGAGGACAAGCTGAGAAATCTGTTGATATGCCCTTGAGGAAAGCAGTTGCTCCGGGGTGGTCGCTGATAATGGCAGACCCTGGACATGACCCAACTCTCTAATGGAAGAGACTCATAGAAAACATCTGAAATAAATACTATCCGTACCACTGTAAGTAATCCTATCAGTACCTCTATAAGTAATACTATCAGTACCTCTATAAGAAATACTATCAGAACCTCTATAAGTAATACTATCAGTATATCTATAAGTAATACTATCAGTACCTCTATAAGCAATACAACCAGTACCTCTATAAGAAATATTATCAGTACCTCTAGAAGTAATCCTATCAGTAACTCTATAAGAAATACTATCAGAACCTCTATAAGAAATACTATCAGAACCTCTATAAGTAATACTATCAGAACCTCTATAAGTAATACTATCAGTACTTCTATAGGTAATTCTACAAGTACCTTCCACAAACCACATGTGAGTTCCCTTTCTTCATTTCATCCTCCATAAATCCTTTATCGCTCCATCTCTCCATTTGTCTTTCATCTCTCCATCTTTCTTTTCCACCTCCATTTCTCCTTCATCTCTCCTCCCCCGCAACCTTCCCTTGATCTCTCCTTCCCCCCGTCTCTCCTTCAACTCCCCATCCCTCCTACATACCTTCATCTCTACTTCCTCGCCCCCTCCTCTAAATCTTCGTCTCCCCTCCATCTCTCCTCCAACTCTCCACCTGTTCTTACCTTGAAGAGCTGCACTCCGATGCAGGCAAACATGAACTGCAGCAGGGAGGTGACAATCACGATGTTTCCGATGGTTCGGATGGCCACAAACACACACTGGACCACGTGCTGCACAGGGAGAATCAACAGTCAATATCCTTACTGTTTCTTAAGGCCACAACCTTGGACCACAACTTGTCAACTGGTTTGGCTTCGGGTCTCCAAGTGAACCGGGTTGTCTCGATTGTGACCCAACATTCTCACTGTGTTATTTTTGGGCCTAAATGACATCTGTGAAGAATAAGTGTCGTAACAGTATCTCCACTTTTTTCATTGTTTTTACGTCCATGTATTAATTGCTCATGTTCTTGATTAAGAATGTTGGAAAATTAATTTTGTTGGAAATCTGCTATATTAACTGCTAATAAATGTAGCTCAGTTCTGAAAACACCGTGATAGGACATTAGAGGATTGTGCTCATTACGAAAAACATGTATATATTTCTTTTTAAATTTTTTATTTTTATTAAGTCCAAACCATTCACAATTTCCCCTGATCCGAACACGAACCGCCATTTGAGAACCAGTGCCACTGATCTCAGCTGGCTCCATCCAGGCTGTAGTTTGTGTGTGAGGAGACAAGAGGGAGAAAACAGTTGGACTCACTTTGAGGCCCTTGGCCCTGTTAATGGCCCTCAGAGGTCTCAGCACCCTGAGAACGCGGAGGATCTTCACCACATTAATGGCACTGGACCTGAGCACAGACACGCAGAGGACGATCAGCGCCGTTCAACCACGGAGACACACATCAAGCTAGTGGTTTAGGGTTAATAAAATAGCATCTCTCTATGGCGACACTTCACTACACATTCCCCATAGGCACGGAAGACTCAGTCAGTTAGTCAGTCAGTCAGTCAGTCAGTTCAAAAGCCAGTCAGGCAGAAAGAAAGGCAGTCAGTCAGAAACACAGTCATTAAGAGTTAATAAGAAGTCACCCAGTTAGTCAGTCATAAGTGAATAAGATCTCCGTCATATCAAATACCATTTCAACTGTCGCATGCACCGAATACAATAAGGTTTTGCCATGAAACGCTTACCTGCGAACCCCCCAAAAAAGGACAACAATGGTGATCAACTCACTGGATTCCTGAAGAGATGAGCGACACACTGACAACCACCAGGTCCAGGATGTTGAAGTAGTTCCGACAGAACGAGCCCTTATGTATGAACGCCCCATACGCTGTCATCTACGGAGGTCAGAGTTCAAGGGTCGAGTGTCAAAGCCCACAAACCAGGGAGAGAGAGGACATTTACACGCATTAACGTGGTCCACCGCGCCACGGGAGCCGACCAAATCGGCGAAGCGACGTCAAGCCAGTGCAGAGGACCCGTGGCGGAACAACACACACATGAACACACTAGGGATTGGACGCCTGCGGATGGTTGTGATTGGACGCCTGAGGATGGTTGTGAGCTGTGGGGAGGGTTGACTTTGACAAGGTTACCTTTAGAATGATCTCTATGGTGAAGAGGCCTGTGAAGACGTGGTCTGCATAGCCCAGGATCTGAAAGACATCACAGAGGGCTCAGGCGAACGCCACCACGCCGTGTTTTAGCGGCACCCAGAGGCCTCCACACAATCAGTCAAAAGATGTGCACTACCCCGGTAACAGGGAGCTATTCGGGACGTGGGCTACAGAAGCACACGGAAGCTAGGACACTAGAGTGAATTATTCATCTAATTAAGTAGAAAAAGAAAAGAAGTAACAAGTAATGCATAGTTAAGTGTTACACACTGAGATTCATTAATCCACTTCAGGTTTTCAAGCGGAGCGGAAGAGAATGGCTAAAGCCTATTGAACCAGCGCTCTAATGGTGTATTTAAGCAGGAAGAACTGCCTCAGCTGAAATGACAAACAAACACTACCCTGAAGGCTGTTTAAATCAGGCAGAGTGTGCATGGGCGCACGGGTTTCTACGTGTGTTAGAGAGCGGGAGAGAAAGAAACAAAGAGTGTACAAGCGTGTTGTATGTGAGTGTGTGTATGAGGGTGCCGCTGGATGTCTGTTTCTGTGAGCGTGTATGTGCTGTTTCTGTGAGTGTGTATGTGCTGTTTCTGTGAGTGTGTGTGTGCTGTTTCTGTAAGTGTGTATGTGCTGTTTCTGTGAGTGTGTGTGTGCTGTTTCTGTAAGTGCGTATGTGCTGTTTCTGTGAGTGTGTATGTGCTGTTTCTGTGAGTGTGTATGTGCTGTTTCTGTGAGTGTGTATGTGCTTGTGGTGGTTTGTGTGTGTGTGTGTGTGTGTGTGTGTGTGTGAACATGTGTGAGACACTTAAAGAGAGAGAGAAAAAAGGAACAGCAAACAAGTGTGTGTGTGTGTGTGTGTGTGTGTGTGTGTGTGTTTGTGTGTGTGTGTATTTATGCTTCACACACCTGGTTCCTAGGGGAGTTGTTCTTGACAGGGTCCTCTGCAGCCAAAGAGATGCTGCTCAAGAGGATGAAGAATAGGATGAGGTTGGTGAAGATGTTGTGGTTCACGATCTTATGGCACAGAACCCTGAATCTGGGGGGAGGGATGGAGGGAAAGAGAGAAAGGAAGAGAGGGAGGGAGGGTGGGAAGTACAGAGGGAGTGAGAGGAAAGGGGAGGGGGCGAGAGAGAGGAAGATGTGGTGGGAAGGGAGAGAGATATATCCGTGATGTCATCAAGTATGTGTGTGTGTTTGTTTGAATGCACCTGTGTCTGGGTAAGTGTGCTTGTGAGAGTGTGTATGAGTGTGTCCATGTGAGTGTGTCTGTGTAAGTGTATGAGTGTGTGAGTGTGTCTGGGTGAGTGTGTCTGTGAGTCTGTCTCTTACTTATTGGTGTTGCTGAAGATGAAGAACGCCCGGGCCTCCGGCATGGGCACAGCCTTCTCCTTCAGCTGGATGTCTGACAGGGGGCGTGGCCGGGGGCCCACCGGCATCTCAGGCTCCTCCTCGTCCTCCTCCCCTGCCGGGGCCACGACGGAGGGAGGTGGAGTGGAGGGGAAAGCAAAGAGGAGGCGAGCGGAGATCGAAATTAAAATCTGTACGAATTACTTCTGATTGCCTTTCGTTATCGCTACACTACAACAATCCCCCCCCCTGGAAAGAAGCTATTTGAAATTTAACCTGGATCAGTAAACCTGGATACAACTGAAGAGACCGGTAGACACGTGAAAACCCAAAATTCACGTGCACGCTCAGTTCCAGGCAAGGCACAGGAGACCAAAGTTAAAGAGAACCAGAAAACTGGATGCTATGCATACCTGTGTGTGTCTTAGAGTGTTGTATGTTTCACAGTTCTGTTGAGACCCCCAAATCCCCCACAAAAACTGTAATATCAGGACACTTTTGTCTTGTGGGGAATTTTGCAGGGAAAAAGGCTATTGTAAGGTTAGGTTTAGGGTAAAACGCAGAGGGGGTTAGGGTTAGAATTTGGGTTGGGTTTAGGGGTTATGGACAATGTTTTGAAAAGGGATTATTATTAGTTTATTATTATTATAGGTTCACCCCTTAGAAATTGTAATCTTACTTTTCAACACCGGTACTGTGGTACCTGGAAAATCATTGGCTGGATACGGGTTCTTTTCTTCATTCTCGTCCACTTGGTACTCATCAATGTTAATCTGTCAACACAAAAAGGACAGAACGTGAGGGCACTTCAACGGCAAAGACACGTCATCATGAACCAAAACCCAGAGGACACGTGAATCAAGGTGCCCCCCCAGAGGACAAATGGATCAAGGTGCCCCCCCTCAGAGGACACATGCAGGAGCCCCACCTTGGTGGCGTTGGTGGTCTCTCCATCGGAGGTGATGGACTTCAGTTCAATCTTCTCCTCCTTCTTCTCCTTTACCTCGATCATGGGAGGCTTTTCGTTGTCATGGCGTTTCTCTGGGCTGGCCGTTCTGTGTGGGGATACATCAGAACCACTCAGGTATACAAACACACGTGTGGAGTGTTCGGGACTCCCAGTTCCTGACTATAAACGGGTTACTTCTGGAAACAATCCACTTTATGAACTCATGAACACTCTCCATTCTCTGTGGCACCCCAGATTACCGTGCAAGCTTCTTCCTCTCCTTCTCCTCCTCTTCCTCCTTCTGGGCAGAGGTTAGGCTCTCAGCATCAGCCAGGTTGTCCACGGCAATGGCCAAGAAGACATTTAGGAGGATGTCTGGTCAGGAATGTGGTGTAAAGGAAGTAAGGGAACAGGGATTACCGGGAACTAATGTCATTTCATGTTTCTTGGAAGAGAAACCTTTCTTATAAAAAGCAATGAGAATTAATTGTTTAATTATTCCATGTCCTGACAATTTTACTGCAATGCCAGAACAAACAAATACGACAAACTCACTTTGTCACTCAGGAATGTATTTTTCCAGTGTCTGAATGACAGCTAGTTTCCTACACTAATAATACTAACTGATACAAGTTATCATGTTTCACTTTGGTTACAATATCTACAAAAAGAGAAATTATTCTGCTTTAATATATCATATAGTGCTTAATATTTAATATTTTATCTAGCTTTAGTGTTTTAATGTATAATATTATGTGACACAGTACAGTATCAAATAAACAGTGAATTGTCTTCTAATGGATGTTTGTTGTGGTAAAGGCCAACTGGTCTCCATGGGATATGACTGACCGATCAACAGGAAACAATATTGTCCTGCTTTTTTTACTGTGTTTAGTAGGTTAACTGGCCCGGCCAGTGTCAGAAGCCAGGAAATTCACATATCTGAGATGGAATCTGGAAGGATACAGTTTCCACAGATGAAGAGGATGATGAAGTAGATGCAGACCAACATCCCTGGGAAGGAGGGTCCTCCGTACGCCATGATGCCATCATACATCACAGAGTTCCAGTCCTCGCCCGTCAGGATCTGACAGAACAGACAGGAGAACACACAGCCAGGAGGAGGAGAGGGACAGACAGGAGAATAGACAGCCAGGAGGAGGAGAGGGACAGACAGGAGAACACACAGCCAGGAGGAGGAGAGGGACAGACAGGAGAATAGACAGCCAGAAGGAGGAGAGGAACAGACAGGAGAATTGACAGCCAGGGGAAGGAGAGGGACAGACAGGAGAATAGACAGCCAGGAGGAGGAGAGGGACAAACAGGAGAATAGACAGCCAGGAGGAGGAGAGGGACAGACAGGAGAATAGACAGGATGAGAACAGACAGCCAGGTGGAGGAGAACAGACAGGAGGAGAACAGACAGCCAGGTGGAGGAGGAGAACAGACAGAAAGACAAACAGAAAGGGCACGATGAAGGAGGATTAAATCTTTAATGACTTGAGTGAGCTCTACAGATTAACGCAATTTTAACAACAAATTTAATCCACCCTGATGAGCACAAACTAACCACGAGAAGTGAACAGACAACAGAACAGAAGAGACTGGGGCACCAAACGGGGACATGGAAGATCCACCACCTCGAATCTGTCTCCCTACCTGAAACACGGTGAGAAGTGACTGGGGAAAGTTATCGAAGGTTGACCGGCGCGTCTCGTCAAAGTTGAACTTGCCTCCGAAGAGCTGCATGCCGAGCAGGCTGAAGATGATGATGAAGAGGAAGAGCAGCAGCAACAGGGAGGCGATTGAGCGAACGGAGTTGAGCAACGACGCCACCAGGTTGCTGAGCGAGTTCCAGTACCTGAGGTGAACAAACGGAGAGAGAGGAGGGTAACAAGAGAGGGAGAAAAAGTGAGGGCAAAATAGAGATAAAGAATGACTTAGTGAGTGAAAGGGCAATAGACGGGGACAGAGAGCGATAGAGAGATTAAGAGAGAGATATAGAGAAAAAGAGGGATTGAGAGATGGCGACATAGAGAGAATCATGGAGAAAGGATGAGAAGTAGAGCAATAAGAGAAGAGAGCAATAAGAGAGAAAGGGGTGGAGAGAGGGAGACATACAAAGGAGTCGGCATCAGAACTACAATACCCAAGACAATGGCTACACTAGAACGCAATCCACAGAGCTGTCACGTTCACTACCGTTGACTACATTACCCACGAGACACCAGGTGAAAGAGGGGGCATTAGCACTAAAGTGTAATCCTGTCCCTGTCACAGAGTTGCGTTCAGAGACACAGGGACGTTTTGTATTGTGTCATGTTACTAAAGTGCCAGTGCCCTCATTCCCCCGGGACAACACAGGCTATTGGCCCTACACAGATGTTGCATCATAATTTGAGCCCATTTGCTACTACAGAAGAATCATCCAGCAGCAACAGGAAATTTGAAACACGATGCAGTGAGGAAGGGGTGGGGGGGGTCAAGTCCCTTTCAATTCTAGCCAATTGAAAAAAATACTAGGCGATTTCCTGCATTGCAGGAAAATTCTCCTGCAACTAGTTGATCAAATGAAGATCTGACATCTGTAGCGCCACTCCGCATAGCGGCCTGGAGAACGTCCTGGGTCAGAGTGTGACACCTCTAATCCAAGCATCAGCATTCATCTATCAGTTCCTCTCCGGTGAGGGAACCTGAACACGCAAAAAGTTAGAGGAGGACTGGAAAACATTCAATAAATTCCCCCATTTTCTAGAAATCCCGGTTGGAGGATTCTAGATTTCCTACTCCCTCCTGATTCCAGGGAATACTCTGGCCCAAATTTCTTAAAAAAGAAGGGAATTCATCAAAAGTTTCAGGGACTTTGCAGGCCTAGTGCTGGGTGCCGATGTAGCACTGTTCTGGACTACGCAGGCGTTTCATTTAACTCAGGGGTCTTTCAGGCTTGGAGAGGTGCAGTGGGATTGAGGAGGACTGTAGTGCATTATGGGAACTGTAGGCGCTCTGTGGTGGGAGGACCGGGGGAGGTCCAGCAGGCCAGCATTCAGACAATCGCAGTCCCATGCTGACAGAGAGGGCGGGGACAGAATGGAACGAAGAAAACTCACTCCCTCTGGTTACAGGGAATACAACAGGCCATTGGACAATCACTGAGGAAGGAGAGAAGACCACACAGTCACAAGACAGACAAAAGACCAATCACTGTGGAGGGAAAGCGGAGACTAATCACTGAGGAGAAGAGACCAATCACCAAGCAGGCGGAGAGACCACACAGTGACAGGAGAGACGAGAGAGACGTATATACACACATGCACTAGTGTCTGCAAAACGATTAAATCGTCAAAGTTAACATAAGTAAACACAAAGGAATGAAAGGAAAGCACAGACACAATCCTCTTGAATATGAATGGTCCGGGGTGACTTCACTTGTTAAGGGCCCAGTCCAGTCCAATCACACTGGTGACTTTGAGAGGTGTGTGTGTGCGTGTGTGCGTGTGTGTGTGCGTGTGTGTGTGTGTGTGTGTGTGTGTGTGGTGTGTGTGTGTGTCTCTCCTCTGTCTGATTCTGTATACCCTGCAGAGGTTTTGCACGCTTCTGTTTAAATAAAACCATGTTCAAAGCATCAACCCGGCGAAACATTGAACAGGGGCCAGGATGTCAGTGACGGGCACTCTATCTGAAGTGAGATGAGTGTGTCTGAGTGTGTGTGCGTGTGTGTGTGTGTGTGTGTGTGTGTGTGTGTGTGTGTGTGTGTGTGTGTGTGTGTGGTAGATGCCTGGCAGTCAGAGTGACCGAGGGTCATTTCCCCTCCAGTGCTCCAGTAGACGGCAACTCTGCCTGACAGGCAGCTCAGTAGTCAGTCAGCCAGCCAGCCAGCCAGTCAGTCAGTCAGGCAGGCAAATGGGCCGGTGCGTGCTCTCAGGCTCGCCGACTCTGAGAGAGGCAGGCAACGGTGCAAGCACACACATTCATTCACGCCGTAGAAATGCAATGAATAGAGCAGGTATTTTGTTTTACTTCTATACGCACACAACTTTCTAGTAGGTTCCTACTGCCTTTATTCAGTCAGCACCACTATTCCCCCAGACAACTGATTTGTCCCTCCAATCTGTCTCTCTTCTATGTTTGTCCCCAATGCATGACACAGTCAAAATGTCCTCTGGTACCCAGGTCAGGGGTAGACTGGATGGCTACAGTACAATGGTTTTGTAACTTCTTCACAATATTCTTCATCAAAATGTGTATCCCTCCTTACCACACACACACACACACACACACACACACACACACACACGCACACGCACACACCCACACACATACCCACACACCTAACTGGGCATCCCGTGTTAGAGTATAACTGGGCATCCTGTGTTAGAGTGTAACTGGGCATGTTGTTAATGGGAATCAGGTTGTGATAACTTTAGTTACACCACGTTTTATGACTAAATGATCCTTATAATATATTACTCTGACTAGTATTCATGCAGCAAAGACCGCTGTCAATCACAGAAGTCATTCTTTTCCTTTTCTCTACAGTTGTTAAAGTAAACATTTAGATTAAATGTTTAGGTATTTCAAGGCTGCCTTACAAATCATTTGAGTCAACTAGCAGTACCAATGTATAGCCTCATTAGAACTCATTAATTGCTCCATTATGAGATTAGTGAAATTTTGTGAATGCTGCCAGGGCAATTAATTACCCACAATTCACAACAAATTTGCTGTGAAATTAAATAGACTCCCTCAACCAAAAATGGCTTCCCTTCTGTACGGTTCTATAAACATGGTCAAGCTGATTCTGAGAAACAACACTACTGGAGAAAGCTGCAAAAATAACTCTGAAAACAACCGCATGAATTGTACAAAAACACTGGGTCTACCAACATCTTCCATCCTTGACATCATTTGTTTACACCCACACCATTTTTGAGAACGGCGCTCTCTCTGTCAGACACGGTTTACCAGGCCTCACTGGTTAAAATAACAATGACATCAGAGCAAGGGACGCCTTGGTTTGTGTTTTGCTTCGCCGGGACCTGGAGCGCCACGCCACGCGGTGACACACCTTGTGATCTTGAAGATGCGCAGCAGGCGCACGCAGCGGAGGACAGAGATGCCGAGCGGGGACATGATCTTGGTCTCCACCAGGATCGTCTCCAGGATGCCGCCACACACCACGAAGCTGTCGAAACGGTTGAACAAGGACACGAAGTAGGCTTGCAGGCCCAGGCTGTACATCTTTAACAGCATCTCCCCCGTGAACAGGGCCAGCAAGACCTTGTTGGCTATGTCTGAGGACAGGAAGAAGGAGGGAGAGTGAGGGGAGAGGGGGAGAGGGAGGGAGAGAGAGGAGGAGAGGGAGGGAGGGAGGGAGAGGAGAGAGGGGGAGAGGGAGGGAGAGGGGAGGTTATGGGAGAGGAAGAGAAGGATAGAGAGGGGTAGTGAGAGGGGAGGTTATGGGAGAGGAGAGGGAGGGAGAGGAGGAGAGAGGGG